>NCQV01092642.1:8159-29401 GCA_002740545.1 Lophocereus schottii | reverse complement strand
ATCTTGTCAATGGCTAACATTCATTTGATTGTAATTAAGGCCAATGTTCTTTTTGAAATCTTATTATGGATGTTATTGTGCCTTGACAATAAATAGGCTTTTTGTTTTTGTGTTTAATATTGTTAACTCAATTATATAATATGAGCTATATAAGATAATTATGTGCGTCGTTGCAATTTAGAAGATATAGACATAATAATCATCATTAGTATTGGTATCCTAATTGACAAGATGAGTGATTACATTGCATTATAAGTAAACTTAATTAATGACCATTAGTATGTTGAAGTTTATTGTCAAATAGATAAATTACATGCTCTAACTGGAATTTGCCACATATGTATTTACTATATTAGGGCATCTCATATTGCACAAACATTGTGCTTAGTATCATTTTAATGTATATACTCAGCTTGGGTAACCCGTGCAATGCATATGTTAATTTTTTAATATTTTATAAACTTTAACAACTTTTTAGAAGTTGATTACAATAACTAATGATGTAAAGCTATACCTAATTACATTAAAAAATCATACCTAACTTAATGAAAAAATAATTATAATAATTGTATTTTCATGATTTTTCTCTATCTTTTAAATGATATGCTATAAAACAATATTAAATTTCATTTAATTTATTAATAACAAAACTAGGTTTATTAGTTGTTTATAATTTTAGTATTTATTTGATTAAACATTCAAGAGTTGGATTAGTATTGACAAGAAGTTGTAATATTAAGTTTTAATAGTTTGCTAACTGAAATTTAGGATTTTGTTCTTTTCAATTTATCATAAATACGTATCATCAACATTCAATACTGATCAGCACTAATCAACACTAATTAGCCCTGATCAGCACTCATTAATACTCGTCAGCACTCAGAGCACTTAGTCATGTTTTCTACTCATAAGTTTAACCCTGATCAAGACTCATTAATACTCGTCAGTACTTATCAACACTCATCAGCATTGCTTAGCAATAAGTTATTTATGATATATTGAAAGTAATAGCCACTAAATAGATCAAGCCAGAACCTTTGTATTCTACCAACCTTTTGATCTCGTATGAAGTACAAAACTTATTAGTTTTCTACATAGTAAACCTAATGAGATTTCCTTTCTTTCTAATGATTTAAGTAAAATATAATATAACATTTAAGTGTTATTTGAACTCCTTTAAAATCTTATTCTAGTTTATTTTGTTATGTTGATCTCAGCATGCTTGATAATCTTGATGAATGAAAAACAAAAATATTTTAACTATGTATCAATAGTTAGAGCCTAATTAAATATGAATTTTAAGGACAACATTCATGCTTGTAAAAAATTGTGCAGATTTGGGATTGTTATCAAACCTCCGAAGATTTTGTTGTATACACTTGGGTTTCCCTTATAAACTTCTCTTTTGATATATAAACAGATACTATACTTCATTTGTACACAACGTATGAAAAATGACTAAACTTAAGCTATTTAGTAATGTATATATACACATATTGCTGACACGACTTCAGGTTCGGCTCAACTTCAGGTCGAAAAAGCCGAATAATATTAAATTTGGACAAGAATTCGCATCGGGGAATTCGCACAGGAATTTCAAGTCGAAATTACGTTTGGATATTAGAAATATGAAAAATTTTATGTCAAGATTTAAAATTTAAAACTACCCGATTTTTTTAGGTCGGATAAATTCAGATTTTCGGATCAACTCTACATATAACCAATAAGCATATTACCATTCGGAACAAAAGACTATTATAAAGTTATGCTGTAAAAATTTTAAAAAAATATCATTTGGTAACAAAAATGTCTTTTCTATAAAAAAAAAGATTTAGAAAATTATAGATAGTTACTGATAATATAATAAAGAAAAATCATGCTGTTGACCAAACAATAAGAAAGTAAACATTAGACAATAGTTAGAAAAAGATTTTATATATAAAATTTAAATGCAACCAATCTTAATGAAGATACCACACAATACGAAGAAAAAAAAAGAGAAAAAGGGACCTACTATAAAGGGGTGCATATATTTGATGCGTTACTAAAAATTAAAAAAAAAAAAAAAAACCTGTAAGTGGCACATATTTATGGTGTGAACTGATAACAATGAAAGATAGTATCTTACTCGCTGATATTTTCTCCCTAGTCTCTTAGATGGGGGAATAGATCGCTTTAGCCCAAATCACCATATTCAATCTACATTAATTCAATCATAAATTTTAAATACATGTCGATCAAAAAAAATTGAAATACAATAATGATAATTACCTACTATGCACAAATTTCCTTCAAAGATGAATGTTACACAAAAGAAATTGGATACAGGAGTTCTCTTAATAAGTTTTAAGGATTTCCTAGAAAGACAAATTAAAAGAATGCTAAACGCAATATTAAAGCATAATTAAAGCATAATAGTTTGTTGCTTTTTTCATATTGTCAATTAAGCTTTACTAAAAAATATGGATTGATATTTTGGAGCTTATACAGAAGGCGGGATTGGATAGTCTTATAGAAAAGAACAGAAAAATTTACGTGCTCTTAAGCTACACTTTCGTATGAAACAATCAAAATTACAAAAAGTATTTTTTTAGGTAAAAGGCAAGTTATATTACTAATCAACAAAATATCTCTATACGTTTAATGACCCAAGCATAGCCAAGTCAAAACATTTGTAACTCTCAATTAACTGTATCCCTCTCAACTTACTCATGAACATTCTCCCGCAATCTCTTTTAACAGCAAATACATCTCTATGAACATTTAGGTATAATCTTCTATTTCTCTCAATCCATCAACTATGTACAACTATAACAACCAACAAATATATCTTCAACTTCCATTTCCTGCTTCCTCTCAATTAAGGTAACCAGTCTTGCCAATTCGTACCCGCTACCTGCCATGTCTTCATGTGCATTATTTCATTGAACAAATACTCACACAACGCTGAAATGAATTGATAGTTAAAGAACAAATGCTCAGTACTTTCATACTCCATCTGACATAGACTACATTCCAGTGAGCAATCAATTCTCATTCTCAGCATTATATCACATGCAAGTAATCTTCTCTGAAACTAAAGCCAGAAAATGAAAGAGCACTTGGGAATTTTTAAAGAATGCCAGAGCTTGGCTCATTTTGAGTAGGTTTTAACCCCATTTAGTGTTGTAACAATTAACTATCAACAGGCCCATCCTTGCTTGTATCTGCTCCCTGATATGCATTAGTTTCTTCCTATACCAACTACACTTTGTTGTGGCTTGGTATTGCCAAATAGTTGTTCCTTTTAGATAGTAGTGATGCACCCGCTTGATCCAAAGAAAGTCAACCATTTCTGCTATTTGCCACAAGAGTTTTGCCACCATAGCTTTGTTCCAGCTCACTATATCTTTAATGTCAATTCCCCCCTCAGATTTGGGTAGACACTTTATGTCCCAGCTAACCAATGCTACCCCTTTCATCTCAATGTCAACTTTCCATACAAAAGCTCCACATATCTAATTAACTCTCTTTAATATACTCTTGGTAACACAAACATTTGGGCCTAGTAAGTCATGATACTTATAAGCATAGAGCTAACAAGTTATACTATATTAACATATGTAAGTTTCTTTACAGGCCAAGCTCTTAGATGAGCTACTATTATGTCCACTAACACACAATATTCACCCTTTGTTAGTATCTTGGGTTTAGTAGGTACTCGCATACACCTAAATGGAAGCTCACCATTTTCGAAACAGGTAATTTACAATGGTATTTTCTTCTCTTCCTCCACCCCTACTATAACCATCTTGGTTTTGGATGTGTCTGCAATAAGTCCAGTGCACTCAATAAAATTAGAGAAAGATGTTATTAAGCATTGCACACTTACTTCTTCAGCTTTATAGAATGATAGTAGATCATCTATAATGCTTAGGGCTCATAAACTGAGCTATTTGCATCTTGGATGGAACCTAAAACACCTTTGCTCTATTACTACCTACAAAGTTCTTGACAAGTATTCCATCACAAGAACAAACAAAAGAGAGGACATGGGCTCGCCTTGTCTCAATCCTCTGTTACTTCCAAAGAACCCATAAAGTTGACTTTTGAGCTTGATGGAAAAGCTTGCATTGGTATTACAAGCCATAACAAGCCTCACAAAATATAGGGGGGAGGGGACCCATAATGCAGCATTAATTGTTCCAAGCATTACTAGTTCATTATGTCCTATACCTTTGTACAACCAACTTAATGATGATATAATTTTCCTACTGTAAGATTTCACTAAGCCCTCACATATAAGGACATTGGCCAAGACAAATCTTTCTACAACAAAGACACTCTGTGGTCCATCAGCTATTTATAGTGGCACTGGTTTGATCCTTACGCACAAGACCTTTGTTATACGCCTATAGAGGGTGTTACAACAAGCAATAAGTCTTATATCATTTGGGCTAATAGTGTTACCACTTTAGGCACCATAGCCAGCACAGTAGCATTTACCTGCCAATCGATTTACCAGTCAAGAAAAATTCTTGCACATCTTTGCGAACATTTAATCTAACTATATTCCATGTACTTCTGAAGAATTCATTACCAAAACCATCAAGTCATGGGGTCTCAGAGCTTCCAATGTTGAACATAGCTTGTTTCGCCTTTCCCATGGATACTAGTTTCATAAGGTCCTTCTGTTATTACTAAGTAAGGTAATTTCCCTTCAACATCACTTCATAAGATGGGTCATACACTACAATCTTTGCCCCGAAGAAACTTTAAAAGTGATTTACTAGAATCTCTGCAATATCATTCTGATTACAAGTCAGCTCACCATTATGCATCCTCAAAGCTTTAATAGAGTAACTATAGTGCCTCTCCTTAAGGCTACCAAAATAGAATGATGTGCGTCTATCCCCCATTTTAAGCCAATCCTCTTTTACTTTTTATTGCAATAGACTTCTTTTAGCATGGAGACAAGTCATACATTCCTCATTTAGGAGCTTCTTTTTCTCATAGAGCGTAGAATTTAAGGGTATTCCATTTATTTCTTGCTGCTTCTGATGCCGCTCCTATTGAGTCTTCACAGCAATTTAGTGCACATCACCATAAACCACCCTATTAGGCTGCTTCAATTCTTCTTGAGCATCCTTAGTTTAGAGACCACTTGGAACATACTTGTCCCCTTGATTTCCTGGTTCCAAACATTCAACACGGTCTCCTTAAACCTAGGGGCTTTGACCCACATATTGAAAAATTAGAAATTATACTTGTTCTTAGCAGTTGTGTGGTGAAGGTACAATAACATAGGACTGTGATCAGAAATATCTTCTGGCAATGCCTTATAAAAGGCCTTAGAATACGATACTAGAGCTGCCACATTTAGTAAAATTTTGTCTAGTCGAGAAAACACTCGTGTGCTGCTTTGCTTGTTGCTCCATGTGAAATTAGAGCCCATGTACATTACTCTTGTAATTGACAATTATCCACACAAGATATAAACTCCTCTATTTCAACATAAATTACTTGATCACCACCAACCCTCTCATTTAACTAGAGTAAGCTATTAAAATCACCCCCAATAAACCAAAGACAGGCTATAGTGTGATGCCATCATTCAATAGCAAACCATAACTTGTGCCGTTTTGCTGTCTCATTTGACCCGTACACAAAGGTAATAAAGACCCCCCCCAATATAGTCAACATGAATAAACTGCTTATGTACTTCTAGGTCTTAACATGGCACTTATAAGAATTCTAGCTGACCAAAATTCTACTTTTATATTCAGATGTAGCATGAGTAACTACAACCCAATGACCCATCTTGGCCTTGATTTCCTCCACTTTTGAAGCTGCAGCCTTGGTTTTAAGTAGTCCTAAAACCTCAAATCTATTTCACTTAAGGAGAGTCTTTATTACATCATATTTACTTAGGCCATTGAAGCCCCTTATATTCCAAAAACACAAACCCCCTATGGTCTTTATATGGAGGACTAAAGCTATTATGTAATACAGATTCCAATATTACATGAGATTACTGTTCTACATTATCATTCACAACAATTTGGTCCTGACTCTGAACTTGCTGCTCTTTACTCACCATCTCCTCCTGCACTTGTTTCTGCTCAGGTACTACGTCTTTCCTACGCCATTCCTTCCTATGCTTTTTCCCTACATGTGTCTTCCGAATGCCCAAACATTAAGCAATGGTTACACTCCATTGGTTTCCAAGAATATTCCACCTTTTGCACCACCAAGGTACCAAACTCATCAATAAATGTGACTTCCTTAGGGAATCCATGGTTCAAGTCCATTTCTATTAGTAATCTAGCAAATTTTGTGAAAATTTTACACTTTGATACCTCCAGTTTTCGCAATTCACACGTTAAACCAGGTTTTGAAAATCTTTGCACTTTAGTACCTCCAGTGTTGGTACAAGTGACTTTTTGGTGCTTTTTATTTTAAATTTAGTCATTGAACTTTTAGAAATTGCACAAAAGCCTCTAGAAAGGGTTAGTTTTGCAAATAAGCTATTTTTAGGATTTTTTTCACAAAGTATACTTGATTTAACTTCTTATAATGACTTTACTGGCACTAATTATCACAATCTACTAATTATATCTTATATATTATACTTTCTGTGGTTATATGCCCACCATGCTTAGCAAAAATAATTAAAACATAATTAGAGAGTTTCGACCATTACCTGAACTTAGTCGGCGTTGGACCCTGGCGTTCCTCTAACTTCCAGTTTACAGAGATTGCTAATTTTATCCACACCTTCCTTAGATCAGGCACAGCACAGATCTGTTTCATTTCCTACCTTATATCATAGCCACTAATTAAGTTTTATATTTTAAATGATAGTGAGACTTTAATCAAGAAACTATAATATTTAAGACATAAGATTCAATTGAATAACGTTCCCTACTGAGAAACTTCTTTTATTGAAAGCTTCAAAGTGGCTATATTGCAATCGAAAGCTTGAAGAGGGACTTAAGCTAAGATCATTAGAGATGCTTGCTCATAGAGAAATGGAGAATTTTGACTTCTTTTTGGCTCAACAATGCTAAAATAACCGTCTCCCTTCTCACACTTGGCCTCTCCTTTTATAAAGGGGATAGGGGTATATAGGATACCCTATTGACTATAATACATACTGATTTTTTACATGGCTACAGTGCATACTGACATGGGTACAGTATATACTTTCTTTTACAGGCCAGACACTTGCCAGAATAGTACAATAATGGGGCAGCTACTTTCAGAACTTTTAATGATGATAAGACTAGTTATCATTATTAAGATTTTGCATGCCTTCATCTCCAATTATATCTTCTAGACCATCATTATTTGGATAATCATCAAAATCTTCATTAATTAAAGGTGCTCTGGATCCCATTTCTCAAACAACTCAAGAAGATATTTCTTTTCTTTTTCAGATTAGAACTTTTCAGCTCTCACATCAAAGAGATAATCAAAGATATCTTGTAAGACTGCTCCTTCCACTTTCATGTATTCTTTAAACTCATTATCATAGGCGAAAGTAGTATTTCCACAATGCATTAACCTTTTTTTCTGTTCAATTAATGCCCAACATTGATGATAAATATTGAAAAATCCATTGGCTCTTACTAAATCTGGATCAATAACTAGATGCACTAGCCGTTCAGAAACCCACTTTTGTCATTGATCATTAAGATTGTCGAAATCAATGATCTGAACAAGATAATGGGCTGGTTTGGCTTTCTTATTTTTGTATTCGATTAATGCGCTATACAATTCCAAATTTAGGCATCTATGAACTGGAATTTTTGTTAGACCATCAGGAGATGTAAGAATCCAAAGGATTCTTCGGAACACACATTGCTGAAATTTTGTTAAACTTGAGAAAAATGGGAACTTTGGATCTAGGATTTCTATGAAATAAAGTACCATCCCATATTCCCCGGCTTTAAAGACAGGGTCATTTTGAGATAATAAATTTACTAGCAAACTAACACCGCCAACTCCAGATTTGTTAGAAAAATAGACTGTTGTACTCCAAGACTCCCAAATATCATACGAATAATGATGATAAAAGTCGATGCAAGCTGCATACCACTCATTAAACCATTTTTCTCGAACATGAGAACTTATTTTTTCTTGAACATGAGAACTTATTTGTTCTTGGATATCATAAGGACACTGTAGGTAATTAACTTGTAACTCTAAAAGAGAAAATCTTTGGGCTATTAGGTAGGCAGTAGACAGTAGACCATAGACCAAAATGTGATCTACTTTTTATATGAAATTCCAGGTTATCGATAAGGACTTTACCAGAAGGCGTAACCCGTTCTAATAGGAATGGCATTTTATTAAGAATTTCCTTCTTTTCTGACAGGAGGTCAGTTTGATGATCATCATTAGCGAGTTCTCAAGTTAGATTATCTGCCAAAGAGTTCTTCGATCCCTGCATATGTTCAATAGATAAGAAAAACTAGCTAAGCCAGAATTGCCAACGTAGGAGTCACCCTTGCGCTTTCATATTTGATAAATTCTTTTTCACAAAACCAAGTATTCCTTTGCAATAAGTTCAGATAAGAAAAGGTTTTGGGGCTAAAAAGATTAAGAACTTTTCAATTCCCCTTAAGACTACAAGGATTTCCTTGTCCATCGTAGGATAGTTGCATTCTGCTTCATTTAAACTTCCACTGTAATATTTGCAAAGTTTTTCTCCTTCTTGATTTTGAGTACCGCACTCCAGTGCTCATTGCTGGCATCTGTCTTAAGAACTAAATCATCTCCCTTATTAGGTAAATTAAGAACAGGAAGATTTTTATGCATCTTTTTGAAGTTTTAGACAATCTTTGAATTGTTAATGGTCCATGTCCAATTCATATCTTTCTTGAGTTTTTGTTGCAATGGTTTTCTTAGTTTAGCTAAATCTTTAATAAAATATGAAGTATAGGTAAGGCATCCAAGAAACCTTTCTAGCTGCTTTCTATCTTCAATCTTTTTCAGAAAATTTTCTATTTTTTTCTAGAATATGCTTTTGTAGAATAATCTGTCCAACTTTTATCTCTAGATCTAAAAACTCAATTTCTTATTCAGTATAAATGCACTTATTCTTACCAAGTATAATACCATTATCAATGCATCTTTGGGTAATAGCCAAGACATCATCTTTGTGTTGCTCTATGTTTTTGGAAAAGACAAGGATATCATCAATGTAAACTAAACAACATTGATTAAGGTCTTTGAAGATGTTGTCCATTCTTCTCTAGAATATTTTGGGTGCATTTTTAAGACCAAATGGCATTAATATCCACTCATAATGTCCTTGTTGGGAGCTAAATGAAGTTAAAGGAATACTTTCCTCATCCATTTTTATCTGCCAACAACCGCTTCTGCAATCCATTTTCAAGAACCAAGAGGCTCCTTGAATTCTGTTGAAAAGGACTATTTTGTTAGGAATATAGTAACCATCAAAGACAGTATTATCATTAAGCTTTTTATAATTAATTACCATTCTAGTTTTTCCTCTTTTTTCTTCAGCATGATTTCTTACTATGAAAGTAGGACTAGTGTGAGGACCCTTGCTATTCCTAATTAATCCTTTATCCAAAAGTTCTGTGATATGTTTATTAAATTCTTGGATGTCCTAGTGGGTATACACCATTTGTTTAACCTGGATGATAGTGTTGAGATTTAATAAAGTGATTTTACCAAATATTTTATCTTTATCCTAAAATTTTAGAAAATTGTCAGAGTAGAGTTCTTTACATAACTTTTCTTGTTGTTCAACAATCTGCTCTTTAACAGATAACTCAAGTAATGAGATTGTCAGTGCTACTTCTCGTTGTGCAGGCATTACCTTCTCACCGCACTGACTGCGTGTAAATTCAATTTTCTGATGAGTGTAAACCTTACTTAATTTTTCAATAGGAACTGATTGACCATTAATTCTAAATATTATTTGGTTTATGGCCTGGGTGCATGGAGAATATAATCTTTGGAAATTATTTCCAATAATCATATCATGAGAGAGTTGATCAGTAGCCCATAGAGCTGGTATAATACATTGAACTCCTTCTAATTCTATGGATAACCCTTCTGTGGTTTCATTATGGTTCATAAAACTATTATCAGCTATCCCTACTTGTAAAGAATTTTTAGCTCTTTTTCACATAAACTTAGGAAATAATGATCTTTTCCCAAAGCAAACAGAACAATCACTATCTATGTAAGCATACAGTTCATATTTATTATATCCCTCTAAACATACCTTTATTGGGATGTAGACGCTTTTAGGATTTGTATTGGTAGCGCCATAGCATATTTCCATAGTCATATTTTTGACTAATTCATCCTCATAAATTGGTTCACTAACAGTTCTTGTTTTGTAGTTACTGACCTTTCTATCTAGACTCATAATTCGATCTACACTGGGTCTTCCAGCCTCAAAGCTCATTCTACTCATTTCACTAGTTATGCTAATTGTATTATCTTCTTTAAGCTCTTCTTTAGCTGATGAAGATCCTTCTCCCGAATCTGACCTTATACTCATACTTCTTAATAATTGGGTTTTAATGGTGATTTTACCTTCCTCATCAATCTTTATTATATTTTTCTTATTGATCTTTGTAGGATTAGCAAAGCTAGATGTCCATGAACGATTAATTTTTATCTCCTGAGGATTGGACTTAATCCTCTGGATCTTTTGCATAAGGGTAGGACTTTCAAATTTTCTACCTCTATCATTGTCACCTTAGTCTTAGGGTTTATTGTATTATCTAATTTGTAGATAATTTTTTAAAATATCCTTAAAGGATATCCCTCTCTTTTCATGTCAATCCTAACTGTTTTTATCTTAAGGGATAGGAAGTTTTGAGTAAATTCATCTTTTAGACTCACATAATATCCTGGTCAACAGTTGAATCCTATTGATCCATTACATAAATTGGTTTTTATCCATGTGATAATTTGATTATTGAATTTGGTGTGCCTAATATCACAGAGTGTAGCGTAAAGATCAATATCTTTACCATAATATTATAATGGAGTGATTTGAACTTGGACACTTTTGACATGAATATACGTATACTTTCGATCTTTGTTATGCTTAAGGATATTCTCGCAATTAATTAGACTAACTTCCCCAATGTCATACCCACAATCCTTTATTTTAAGATCTCCTTCTATCATTTCATATACGTATTTGCTTTTTAATTGAAAGATGGACTTTCGATAGATCATGTCTTTTTAGATTATGGAAAGAACGCAATCTCCTTTGACTTCTTCATGATCATTGTCTACAACAAACTCTTCTCCGTGAAGATCACCAAGGCTAACCGAGCCACTCTCCATCATATGACTTGTTTCTTCTTAATCACTTTCTTTATATTCATTGTCCAATATAATTTCAACAATTCCTTTGTTGTTATTTGGGGCTTGGTCTAATGCCTTATCTTCACTAAGCTCAACATAATCTAGGCTACCCAAGATTTCAATAAGTTTGTTATTCTTCTAATTTCTGCAGTCATTAGCATAATATCCTACTTTTCCGCATGCCCAACATTTACAGTTGTTATTTCCCGCAAGACAATAAGCGGCTTTCCTAAAAAATCTACATTTTTTAGGACTTGGTTTGTTATAATATTTTATTCTTTATTTCTCTCCCCTTTGCTTATTAAAGCTTTTTTCTTATAAAACTTTCGTTTTCTTCTTTTTTCAAGTTCCTTTCCCCATTGGTGAAATGAATCCCAATAAGTTAAGAACTGCTTCTTAATCTTCTTTTGCTTTTGAAGATCAAGACATTGTTCATTGACCCATTTTCGTAAATAATAAATTCTTGAATCAAGGATATCAACAACATCTGTTCGTTCAAGACATGCCATGTATTTTTCATTAATTATGGAATTTATAGGATATGACAATTTGTCATAGAACATACCAAGATTTGTTTCATTATGCCCAATTTTGTAATAATATTGACTAAATTTAGCAATATAATTTTCTAGGCATCTCATATCCCACAATTCTATGTTGTTAATCTTTCTTTGCCATTCGCTTGCTTTTTCTTTAGAATCAAGTTTAGCTCTGATGAAATTCAGTTTCAATTTCTTTGCACAAATTTCTGAACATAGCAGCTGCTGTTTCCATCATTCTTAATGTATTTTTACCTTCTTCACTTTATGAATCATATCAGTCAGCTACAGTGCCAGAGAAACTATGCTCGTTATAATTTAGGAAGTTTGCCATGATTCATGTAGTATTTAGGTTTAAGACACTATTTATGCCTCTTTTCCAGGGCTCAAATATTTTTTCTTTATTACGGACTCCATCAATGTTCAAGATATATCCAGTTTGGCTAATTAGGGTGAGGCAAATTTCTTCAAATGTTGTGATTTTCCTTGGGATAAATCCGAAGGCAAAATTGCTTATGCGTCCTGTTGAAACGTACCTAGGTTTTAGAAAATGAGTATTTCTTTTAGACTGTTCACATATTCCTTAGGTTTAGCAACGACATTCTTAACTAAATTAGTCTCTATTTCATATAAGTCGATTTCTTCTCCAATCTCATTGATCTCATTTTCAACAGTCATTTTACTATATTTCTTATCAAGTTTTCTCCTAATTTCTTCTAATGGTAATACATTGAAATCTTCTAATTTAATTAAATTCATCTGCTGATATATTTCTTCTTCTAATTGGACATTTCTTCATTATCATGAGAGAAAACGCCATGTTTATCACTAATTGCGCCTATCATTTTGTTTAATTCTTCCAAATTTTGATCTTTTTCAAACATTTTTATAGCTCTTCAAGAGCATATTGTTCATACTCCATCTTCTTTTTCTTTCTTTTCAGTCGATTTTTCACCAGATTTTTCTCCTACTTATTTTTGGATTTTTATCTCATGCAAAGGAAATGGAATCTTGTTTTTTGGGTTTTGGAAGGGATATTTATGCTGAAAAGGAGTACTAATACTGGGAATAGCTTTTTCGCTATGCCTAACTTCTTTAATAAGAGAAAGATGGACAACAGTAAACTGATTCTTAAGCTCTTTGAGTTCAGTCTTAATTTTAGTAAATTCTGCTTTTCATTCTAAAACTATATCAGTAATATAGTTTAATTGAGTGCTAATCAGGTTATACCTTCCGGTGAGTGAATAATATGTGAATAATTAGGACCAGGGCAAGCAAGTGATGATTCAAGCATTAATCACAGTTAATTAGCTTAATTAATCATTAATTTGCTTAATTATCTCAATTATTTTTGGTCATGTGGCTCTGATACCAGATGAAAGAGGACGTCGAATTCTACTAGTGAGCAAAAAACCACAAACACAATTTTAAATTTTTCGAAAGTAAGTTTTTAAGGATTGAGGGTAAATTTACAAATATGAAAAGTTTTCAAGTGCATTTAGTTTTCTTCGCCATTTTTCTCACTAGTTTTCCCTCCATATACCATTTTTTTCCCCTTAAAGACTGTATTATTTTGGAGACTATAAGAAAAGGGGCAGGAGAACCCTAGGGAAAACACATTGTAGGAGCAAATATTGTAAATAAGAAAAAGAACCAAATGTCAAAACATTAAATCATGATTTTTTAAAGGTTAATGTCGTTAGAGTTAGCAACCAAGTCAGAATTGGTTTGGTGTCTTTAGAATTGGAATCATAAATTGGATCGAGGACTATAATACTCCAAATGATATTTGTGCAAAGGAATGAAATTTATTTTTATAGGTACAAAAATCACAACAAATATTTATAATGAAAATATAAATTCAACTTAACTATACCTTTGTGGAAAATTTTGATGCAAAATATATATGTTATTGAAGTGAACTTTTAAATTTAATGATGTATATGACTATAATGAATTTAATCTAGGATTGTAAATCAATAATTAGAGTCATAGAATTGTATTACGATTGTACTAGACATTATTCAACCTAGATTAAGATAGTATGTTATGGAATCAACATGGCAAGCAATAGATAATCTTATTTTAAAAATGTCTAACCCAATGGATTGGCTGAAATCCGATAGAATATAGTTGCTAATTGTAAATTTTTGTGAGTTTCATTTATTATGTGTTCAGGTGAAAAAGTCATATCTAAAACGTTAAATTTTCAAGCAAAATTGAGTAGGCTCAAATTGTTTCCTAGCCAAATCAAGTTTTATGAAAAGAAAATTGTGAACATAAAGTTGTATAAAGGAGAGCAAAAAACTAAAGATGCTAAGTTAATTATATGATTTGGTAAAGCTTTTATTTTTGTTTTGTGTTAATAAGATAGCAATTTAATTTGTACTCCATTGCTGAATCTTAGACCTCTCATGTCATTGCATACTCTAATCAAGAGCAAGTTTGGAAAATGCAATAACAACAATTATTAAGCATCTATTCTTTTCAATTTATCATAACGTGTTATTGGCCGATGCAGATGAGTGATGATAAGTGTTGATGAGTGCTAATTAGGGCAAATATTGTATATAGAAAATATGGCTATGTATTGATGAGCATTGACTAGTGGTTATTGATGCTGATTAGTGCTAATCGGTGTTAAATGCTAATGATAAGTACTAATGATAAGTTGAAAGAAACATGCCCTAAAATGTTTATTAGTAATCAATATAGGATGGTCTAAGTTATTTGACACTTATTTTCCTTAATTAAGTTCTTAATATCAAGTCCTATGAATAGATAAATATTTGTGATAGACAACCTATATCCCTTCATCGGTAACCCTAGGTTGACTCTAGTAAAAATAGGCCTAAAGTCATGAAAACAATGGTGTAAATAACATTATTGACGCTCATCTATTTACCGAATGCTAATGAATTTACAGTAACAGATCAGTGCAATATTTTGTTAAAAGTAATAATTATAAATACTAAAGCGGTACTGCAGTTGTAGATAAGAAGATATACTATAATCTTAGTGCACCTTGTAAATGTCAATTGGGATAACTGATGAGGTAGATATGAATTTTTACAGCACGATTCATAATGGTTTATGACATTATTAAAATTAATAGGGTGTAAAGCATCTTATTATGTGCTCCACCACCGTCCCCCGAAAGATTCTGATTTAGGTATTCTCTCTCTAGAAAAGAAGAATAAATGCAAAAAAGCACATGATCTTGCAGAGAGGTCATATAATTTTTTTTTTCATTTTCTTTGGCATAATTTCCCTAGTATAAATATGCAGAGGCCAGAAATAGGAGTACTCAGACATATACAACCAGATTTAGAAGAAAGCACATATAAATTATTGTACCACAAGTTCTTCGTGCCGATCTCAAGGCACTAATTATATTTGACAGGAAGCTAATTTCTTATACATTCTAAGTCTTGATTTTGGTCTAGATTAGGGAATTGTAGTTTGTTAGAATTATTTTAGCACAGTAGCAATTTTCCTTGTCTTCTTGTATTGATTATTCATCTGTGTTGCTTAGGAATTAATAGTATTTGGTTGGGCAGGCAGCAAATATAGCTCAGCCATAGGAAGCATGACAGCCATTCCTGTTGATGTGATTTACAAGTGAATGGAAGCCTCCAAGAGTTCATCTACCATTATGGATGCCAAAACCAAAACAAGCGCAACTACTATGATTGAGGCAATCACCAATACTCCAGCACTTGGTTGTGATTGTAAAGTATACAACTAATCATTGGTCTACCTACTGATGACGTAAGCCTTATCTACAATGTGTGATACTAGGGCTATAGGATTAAGGAGCATGCATGCTCTCAGGCTACCATGCCTAACTATTGTAATATATATATAATTACTAAATAAATGTGGCATGCCTATCATAATATATATCTATATAGTTACCAAAAAAATGACACATGCCTATTATAATATGTAGTTACTAAATAAACAAGCCCCTTTAGTAGAGTTCATCCCTTTTTTTAATCATTGAGATTATGCTTCACATATCAAAGGTGTTTTAAGTTATACTTTAAGCATTAGTAGTGTACCTGTGATGTGCATTAACAACATTATAGGTCAAGGCTGTCAAGTGTTTTAAGTTTTGTGATTTGAAAAAGTGATACCTTGTGATGAACCAAATCAAAATCAAGATGATGCCCTTACTTTGTTGACTACATGATTTTTAGTTGTTACTTTGCTAGTAAATCTATAGTAAGTTTATACTTCAGAATTAGTATAAGAGCCGATATATTGAAAACTAAGTCATCCATTTATTTTATACAATTTCAAGGAAAATTTTGGTTTAAAAGAAAGCAAGTTTATATAGAAGCACAAATTCAAGATTAGTCCATCTTGTAAACCACAAAGGAAAGCTAATGCGCAAATAATTAAAATTAAAAATATCAAATATAAATATTTATGATTAGTCTTCCCAAATGTGAGCAAATATAATTTATTAGCCATCCACCAAAGCCATTAGTATTTCTCAAGTCAAAACCATTATTGTTGCACTCTTAGTAAAAAGTGTGTCCTCTCATCCATTGTAAATTGTGTGATTAGCTATTTATGTAACTAATAAATCTAGAAAAACTACACAAAGATACCGTAAGGTTTATGTAAACAATTTTGAGGACCCTTAGTTTTTAAAAATAACTGTAAGATACCTTGACTTGTGAGGTAACTAACAAAAGGGACTCTCAAAGTTTATGCAACTATTTTCAGGTCCAATTCTACTATTTTCATTCACATGTAATGGCCATAACTTTTCACATTTGCATATCTTACGCGAATGCTTAAAAGCTTACTTTCGAAAATTTTAATGTTGTGCATGTGTAATTCTCTCATAAGTGCTACTCGAGACCCTCTTTCATCTGCTATTAGAGTCATATGACCAAAAATACTTACAATAATTAAGTTAATTAATAGTTAATTAAATTAATTAAGTATGTTTAATGCTTGAATCATCATCTACCTATCCTGCACCAAATCATTCACATATTGTGTACACACTAGAAGGAACCACTTCAATAGCATAGCAATTAAACTATATTACTGATATAGTTTTAGAATTAAAGGCGGAATTAACAAAAATTATGACTGAAGTTAAGGAGATAAAAACAAAAACCAATCAATTGTAATCCATCTTTATTTAATCAACAAGGTAAGATAGAATGGAAAACGCAATTTAAGTATTAGTGCTTTATTTTAGCATAAATATTGTTTCCAAAATCTAAAAAATAAAACTAAATCTCCTATATAGGATATAAAAATTGAAAAGGCTGAAAAATCAGTTGAAAAATCATCAGAACAGGCAGAGAAGGAAGAAGATAGAATATAGTTAGCATAATCTTGAGGAATTGTAGAATATGTTTGATAAAGAACAAAATCCATAAGAATTACATAAAATCGTGCACGCAATAGTAGAAAAACAAGAAGTATTGTCTGATGATAATGAAGAGACGAATAATGTCCAATTAGAAAAAGAAATACATCAACAGAGGAACTTAATTAAACTAAAGGATCTTGTTGTTGTTCCCTTAGAAAAAATTAGGAGAAAACCGGATTAAAAAATATGGTAAAATGTTATCTGACATGAAATCAATGAGATTGGAGAAGTACTCAATGCAGATGAAATCAAGTCAAATCTAATTAACAATGTTATTGCTAAACTTAAAGAATTTGGAGAATCATCTTAGAAGAAATACCCATTTTATGCGAGCTAGATACGTTCCAGCAGGACGTACGACCAAGTTTTCCTTTGGGTTCATCACAAGGAAAGCCACATTCTTTAAAGAAATTGACCTTACATCAATTTGCCAAATGGGTTACATCTTAAACACTGATGTGGATCACAATAGAGAAGAAATATTTCAACATTGGAAAAGGATTGTGAATAGTATCTTGAATTTAAGTACAACATATACTTGCGATGAATTTCCTAACTTTTATTGAGCATATATTTTCTGGCACTGTAGCCAGCTAGTTTGACTCATTAGATGAAAAAGAAAAAATGTATTAAAAACAATGGAAACCCAGCTGCTATGTTCAGAAAATTATGCAAGGAAATCAAAACTGAATTTATCGAATCTAAACTTGATTACGAAGAAAAGGCTAGAGAGTGACAAGGGAAGATTAATAACATTGAGCGTTGGTACGTGAGATATTTGGAGAATTGTATTACTAAATTTAGTAAATATTATTATAAAATTGGGCATAATAAAACTTATATTCGTATGTTTTATGACAAACTACCATACCTGATCAATTCTATAACCAACGAAAGTTACATTGCATGGCTTGAAAAAGCAGATGTCATTCATACCCTCAGTATAAGAATCTTTTACTTAAGAACATGTATAAATTATCGATATCTTGATCTCTAAAAATATAAGAAAATGAAAAAAACAATTCCTATCATGTTGGGATACGCCTCATGAATGGAAAAATGAACTTGAGAAGAGAAGAAAAAGAAAATTTTATAAGAAAATGAGTTTTAACAAGCAAAGGGGAGAAATATATAAAAGAAAATATTATAACAAGTCAAGCCCCAAGAGACGAAGATTTTTAGAAAGACTGCTTATTGTCCTGCATGAAAAAACAATTGTAAGTGTTGGGCACACGTGAAGAAGTAAGGCATTATGCAAATAAATACAAAAATAGGAAGAACAACAAGTTTGTAGAAACTTTGGGTAATCTAGATTATTTTGAGCTTTGTGATGAAAAAACACTAGATCTAACCATGAAAAGCAATAAGAGAATTGTTCAGATCGCAGTAGATGATGAATATAAAGAAAGTGATTATGAAGAAACTAATTCAGTTAGTCTTGGTGATCTTCAGGGAGAAGAATTTATTGTAGATAATGAGAATGAGGATGTCAAAGGAGAATGGGTCCTTCCTATAATTCAGAAAAACATGATCTATAAAAAATCCAACGGTAAGTTCATGTGTAAATGATGAAAGCATATCTACAGATAAAAGACTATGAGTATGATGTGGGAGATGTAAACCTCATTAATTGAGAAAGCATCCTTAAACATGACAAAGATAGAAAGTATAAGTACATCCATATTGGTACTGTCCAAGTTTAAATTACTTCATTATAGTATTATGGCAAAGATATTGATTTTTATGCCTTGTTCTAGAATATCAGGCATACTAAATTTGATTATCAAATTATCACAAGGATTAAGACCAATTTATGCAATGGATTGATAGGATTCAATTGTCAATCTGGATATTATGTAAGCCTAAAAGATGAATTTGTCAAAAACTTCCTATCCATTAAGATAAAAATAGTTGGGATGAACATGGATAGAGGATGTTACCCACTAAGGATATTTTAGAAAATAATCTACAAATTAGATAATACCATATATCCAAAGACTAAGGTAACAACGAGAGAGGCAGAAAAATTTCAAGGTCCAACTCTAACGCAAAAAATTGAAACGATAAAGTCTAATCCACATGTGATAAAAATTAATAAGTCATAAATATCTAGATTTGTGAATCCCGCAAAAATCAATAAGAAAAATGTAATAAAGTTGATGAAAATAGAAAAATTGTTATTAAAACCCAATTATTGAGAAGCATGAGAGCAAGATCAGAATAGGGAGAAGGATCTTCGACGGATAAAGAAGAGCTTGAAGAAGATGATACAACTAGTATAAGTAGTGAAATGAATAGAATGAGTTTTAAACCCATAAGATACAGTGCAGATCGAAGTATAAGACTAGATAGAAACGTCATTGTGTAGAAAACGAGAACTGCTATTGAGCCCATTTATAAGGATGAATTAGTCAAAAATATGACTATGGAGATATGCTCTGAAGTCACCCATACAAATCCTAATAGCATTTATATCCCAATAAATGTAGGTTAAGAGGGTTATAATAGATATGAATTGTTCAAAACGTCAAAAATATGTGCAAACATCTTCCTCTACTTAATTTGCCTAATGAAGAAGATGATTTAATTCTTGACATATGTCAACAATTAGCACTGGAGTGCGCTATTCAAATCAAAGAAATGGAAAAGCTCTACAAACATTGCAGTGGAAATTTTAATAACTATCATACGATGGAAATAGAAATCCTTGCAGTCATGAGGCGAATTGAAAAGTCCTTAATATTTTTAGCCCCAAAACCTTTTTTTATTTGAACTAATTGTAAAGGAATACTTGATTTTTTGAAAAAGAATTTATCAAATATGCAAGCCCAAGGGTAACTCCTATGTTGGTAATTACGGCTTAACCAATCTTCCTTCTCTAATAAACACATATAGGGATTGAAAAATTCTACGGTAGACAGTTTAACTCGAGAATTTGCCAATAATGACTATTAGAGCAAAACTCCTGCCAGAAGAAAAGGAAATCTAAAATGACATGCTATTACTATAAGAATGGGTTTCGCCTTCTAGTAGAGCCCTTATGGACATTTTGGAATTTCATACAAAAAGTAGATCACGCATTGGTTTCCTGTCTTCTGCCAATCTAATAGTACAAAGATTCAACATTTTAGAGTTACAAATGAATTATCTAAGGAGTTCTTATGATAGTCGAGAAAAAAAATAAGTTCCTATATTTAAGAAAAATGGTTCAACGACTGGTATGCAACTCGCATCAACTACTATCATAATTATTCGTCTAATATTTGGGAGTCATGTAGTACTATGATCTACCTCCCTGATACATCTGGAGTTGGTGGTGTTGTATTCTCAGCAAACTCAATCCCTCTAGACGACTCCATTATGAAAGCTTGAGAATATGGGATGGTAGCTTACCTT
Organism: Lophocereus schottii; assembly: GCA_002740545.1. Taxonomy (NCBI): domain Eukaryota; kingdom Viridiplantae; phylum Streptophyta; class Magnoliopsida; order Caryophyllales; family Cactaceae; genus Lophocereus; species Lophocereus schottii. The sequence goes on along the minus strand of NCQV01092642.1, from coordinate 8,719 downwards.
ATGGAATCCATGATCCAAAGTAGTCATTCTTTTCAAGACCAACTAATTTTCAACAATTATGTTTAAAGGACCCATTAGATTCTCACATCTCCTGATAGTCCAATAAAAATTCCATACAATCGAAGCCTGTATGTTGGTACAATTGGGTATGAAAATGAAAAGGCTAAACCAACTAATTATCATGTTAATTAGTTGATTTAGATAATCCCAATGGTCAACAACAAGAATGGTTTTCAGAACAAGAAGAAGTAGTTAGTGATCCTGCTTTAGTAAAAACCATTGGTTTTTGCAACATTTATCACTAAATGTGGGCATTGATTCAGCAAGGAGAAATATTAATACATTGCGGGGAATACTACTTTCGTTTATCATAATGTGCTCAGCAAATACATGAAGGTAGAAGGGGCTATTTCAAAAGTTGCCTCTGATTATCTCTTTGATGTTAGAATTGGAAAATTCTTATTGAAAAAAGAAAAGAAATATCTACATGAATTATTTAAAAAAATGAGATCTAAAGTATCTACAACTTGATAATGATTTTGATGATTATCTAGATAATT
>NCQV01092623.1:0-11582 GCA_002740545.1 Lophocereus schottii | reverse complement strand
AATTTATATTTTCATAAATTTTTAAGATTTTACAGTGCGTATACAAATGACAGGAGATTAGAAAAAGTTGGTCCTCAAAGGGAAATGTTTCTTGAAACTCTTGCTTGTATCCTCAAAAACCTAATTCAAACCTTTAAATTACGGCTCCAAACAATTGTGGTCAAATTCGCTCAAACTGAAAACCAATGTACCGTTTTGTCAAAAATCTTAAAAACTAGGTTAGCAAGATCCCAACTTTTTTTTTAAAAAAAAAATCTTGGATCCTCTATTTCACTAGAGGAGAGTTACTGTTGGTCCAATAACAAATAGAGCTCTCCCATTATAAATTTTTTTCATTCGCAAGACTCGAACCTGACATCTTACTTGAGAGGAATATGTGTCAAGTCACTTGAATCAACCTGTGCTGCTAGTAAGATCCCAAATGTGAGAACGAATTCTGCTTTGCCCATTGGTTGCTTTGATCACATGTCCCCCTGTTTGGTTGATTTTTTTTTATGGGGGATCTCGGATCCTATATTTCACTGAAGTCGGCCTACTGTTGGTCTTATAAGGGATAGAACTCTCTCATCATATATTTTTTTCATTCACAAGACTCAAATTCAAAACCCTACTTAAAAAGAATAAGTGTCAAATCACTTGAACTAGCATGTTTGGTTGATTTAAAGTACCCAAAACCGCAATTATATAATGGATCAGTATGGTACTTGGAATTGTCAATGGGGAGATGGTTTTCAAATACCAACTCGATTAGTCTATTTAAGGTAGGGAAAGTGTTGAGAAGTCCAACAAAGCTACATTAAAATAGAAAATTGACCAAGATTTGAACCAATTTAGCAGGGTCCTGGGCTGGTAAATCGATTGATGTTATTTCTACTTATTGGGGTACGACAGCTATGTATCATCACAAGCTAACACACAAACTTAAAGAAGTTTTTGAAAAAAAATGCCACTAAACTATACAATTTATCAAAAGTGCCCCTAAGTTTTTCTTTTCCAAACCTAAACACGCCACTAAACTAGTTTAGTATGTATTAAAATGTCACTAGTGCATATTAAAATGTCACTAGTGCATTTTAATGTATGCTTACATATTTCAATGGAAAACTTGGGTACGGAGACACACAGTAGTATTTCTAAATAAATTACATAGTTTGCTGACTTTTTGGTCAAGAACTTCAAGGATGATCGGTTGCACCATTGAAGCCCACCCAAGTTCTATTCCAAGAGTTTAAGACTAATCTAGTTGCCTAATCACCTATTTTCATAAGTTGAAAATTGAACTACAAAATTGGCAATCAAGGGACCGAGCCAACATTTCAACCACTTCGATTCCATGTTAGATTCTCAATTGACCATTACCTCTAATCCACACTTACAAACAGTCACGCCTTTTAATGCAACTAAATGCTTAAAAATGGGTATCAAGTGCAACTCTAAATGTTTCATCGAACATTTGGCGGACATATAGACAACCCGTCAAATTAGTTTATATATAAGCTAGGCTAGAAAGATGCCTTACAATGATATTGAGACATCGAAGGCTTTAATCTTACTCAAGTGGGAATATTTAGCCGGTAATCATGTTGAATAGTAGTAAACAAACAGCCACAAAGGTCAACATAATAACAAAACAAATGAAGTAAATGAAACAAAGAGAAGGGGAAAAAGAAAATTAGTCTCCATTCAAGCTTGATTAAGAACCTCCTTACAAAATCCAAGTAATTCTCACCAAAATCACCAATCTAGTCTCTAATATTTATTTTCTCTTTGTATGCTATATCTTAATAATTAGCAGAAAACGGAAGCTAAAAGTGAGATAACTTGTAATATTGACGAAACTCGCTATACATATAGACCTGGCATGTTGGGTAAGACACAGGTGTGTCCAAGGACTATCACTCATGTCCCGCCCCTATCTCCAGCACATTGTAGTAAGGGCATGGTACACTTGTATTCTAAGACATGGCCAGACCATCTCTGTCTCTTGGCAGCATCGTCCCGAGCGTGGTCTTCGTGTACGCTTGTTCCTCAAAGGTAGATGCTTCATAGCTCCTTAGATAAGTACATGCATGTCCACAACACGGTTTAGAAGTACATAATGTAGGCAAAGCAAAGGATCGCATTACTCGAGAATCACCAACAAATTGATACAAGCGATTAAGTGGCAGCTACTAGGTTCATTGTTGAATACACATCCCAAACCCGAACCCTGAGTGATGGGGAAGTAGTCTTGAGAGAGAGGGAGAGACGAGCGGTTCTATTTTAGGGTTAATGTAACTAATACCAATTAATTCCCTAAACCTCTCTTTAGATAGGTTTAAGTTATATTAGACACCACCACTTAGGTGAAATAGGAGCCACCTAACTCTTGATTACTGGGGTCAGCCAACAGCTCCCCCTCAGCCACGTAAGTAATAAATGACATGTCACTTCATGAATCATAACTCTTCACACTTCTTACGAAGAATAAGACGTGCGATTAGAGAGTAACCAATAGTGTTATACTAAGTCATCATCTAACTAATATAATACTTTCACGATATAAGATACTCCAAATCATCCAAACATCACCACTGGGATACCTATTCCTTTATACCATACGATATATCATATGGTTATATAATCAATATAATCGTTCAAGTTGATATGGTGAAAATTGATAGATTTTTTCTTAAACACTCATGACATTTCATCTCACTTTAATTGCTTTCTGTTCGTACCAAAAATGTGTGATTTTTACAGTACCTTTCGGCCTAATTTATGTTCGAAATAATTGTTATTTTTAGGTTTTTTATTTGATTTTGTAGGTATTGAGTAATTCGGGAATAATGTCAGGAAAAGATAAAGGAATGTTGAAAGCTGAAGATTTGGGTCAAATGGATGCAAACCCAAACCAAACCCAAACAAATAAAAAAAAGAAAAAAAATAATAAGTAAAAGCCGGTCACGTGCAACACACGTGACCTGGCCATAATTTCCCCCCCGCAATTCATTTTCTCTCTCTTCTCCATTCTTCCTTCTTCTCTGTCTCTTCGAATGCCCAGAGAAAACCGAAACCCCATGCCCCTTCTCCTCTTCGATTCTCCTTCTCCATCTCTCTCTCACACCATGGCTTCTCATTTTCCCTCAACCTCGTGGTCTCTCTCCCTCTCTCGGTCTGCCCACCACCATCGTCGTCCCTCGGTTTCCCCTGTTCCAGAACCGTCCCTGTGCCGCTTCATCTTCTTCACTTTATTGCGTTAGTGGCTTTAATGGTTCGGTTACAAGCTGAATTCAATTCTGGTTTAATTGAAGCAATCAAGGATCTGAGATGATTTCGGGGCTATAAGTGGAAGAAGAGTAGCATGAAAGGACAGAGATTCAGAACCACTCTTTCTTTGTTTTGCTTCTATTTTCCAGATTTGAGATTCGAATTTTAGTTTCAGATTATGAATTTAGGTTTTAGGGTTTAATTAGCTTTGGTTCTAGCTTTGGTTATTGTAGCAAGCATTTTCGAGTTCAATTTCAGAGATTTTAGGGTTTAATTTTCATATGCCTTTTTCGGTTCCCGGATCTGATTTTGGTTGGGAGCTTTGCGGATTTGGGTTCACTTTGATGGATTCTCTGAATGCTATGTTTTGGAAGTGTTCTGTTTAATTTTCTATTTGCTCTGCGCTCAAATTATGTCGGTATTCTTCTTGAATCTGGGCTCGTGTTCTTGTTTCTATTTGCCATGCTTGCTCTCAAGCTGGGTTCTGCAAGTTCTTGTTGTTGGGTATTGGGTTTGATTAATATTTTTTCTCAGTAATCAGTTATCTTGTGTCACTTATTAATTGCAAGTCTCGGTTGCTTTATTCCTTCGGCTCGTTGCCCTGATTTGCTCAATCTCCTGAGTTGTTCGATTCAGAAAAAGTTTAGCTGGTGCTCTTGCTATTTTGGGTTCATTAGAATATGCTTCTTTATTGGTTTTGATTCATGGCAATTTGAGCTCGTGATGGCAGTGTCAGAATGGAATCACGAATTTAGTCACTAATGGAAAGGTTATGTTTGGTTAAGTTTATATTTAGCAAATATAGTTTATTTTTATTTTTATTTTTTTAAATTTGAAAAGATTATGAGTTAATTCAGTTGCCGTCTTATTTCATAATCCATCCCTGAGGATCGATACCCGTAATTATTACGACGATAAACTGTGCGCTTGCGAAAATTCATAACAAGTTTTTGGCACCGTTACTGGGGATAGCATTGTGAAATTTGGTTACATCGAGTCGTAGTTTAATTATTAGAGTCGTTAGAGTCGTTTTCATTTTAGTTTTAGTTGAGTCATTATTTTTGTTTTAATAGTTTAGTTTAGTTTTATTATTGAATTTAGTTTATATTTTGATTTCGATTTTTGTTTGTGTCAGGATTAGTTTAATTTTCATTTTTAGATGGTTTTAACAAAACAGTACTAATTAGTTTGGTTTTTGTTTAGCGAAAGAAGCAAAGTAGAATTGATCCGGAAATATTTAAAGTGCAGATTTTTCATTGATTTTCTCACTCTGTACAAATTTTCTGGGCAAATTTTGGTGTGATTTTTGGTATTTTGATATTTTTCCTAGATTTAGAATAATTTTTAGACTTTGTGTGAATTTTGTGGAATTTTTGGTGCTGTCATGATTTTTCTGTGAATTTTAGACTTAATAATTTATTTGTATTTTTCTGCACTGTTTAGGCACAGAAAAAATTCGAGAAAAATTATATTTATGTCCCTTGAGATTGTGTGGAATTTGTTGTACATTGAGTTTTTATTTTTAGTACTTTCGTTTAGATTATTTTCGATTGTTGAAGTAAGTTCATGTTTTGATTCTTTTTGTTTAGATTAGTTTCATTTCAATTTTTAGACATTATTCTAGTGTGGTTTTTGCCGTTCTAACCAATTTGGTTTTTGTGTAGGGGGGAAAAAAACAAAGCAACTTTCTGGTTAATCTTTGCTTGTTTAGGGTTTTAGTTTATTTTCTATTTTTGTTTTAGTTTATTTTCTGTTTTCTATTTTTGTTATCCTTAAAAAAAAACAAAATGATGCTCATGCTTAGTGTTTATGCTTTGTCATTTTGGTCTTTTCTTTTGGTAATCTTGTTTTATTTTTGTTGGTTTATTTTGTGTGCTTAACTTGATTAGTTCAGTCTCCTGTTTTTGTTTTAGTTGTTAGTTTGTAATTAACTTTTTTCTTTCCCAAAAAAAAGAATTCAAGAATGCCAACGTTTAAATTCCCACAATATGAGCAGGAATCTTTCTGGCATTATTTGTCTAGACTTAACAATTAGCGTGATCAGTTGAATCACAATTTTGAGAAATGGTAAATTCGTGTTGGTCATTATTTTGGGTCCAAATGCTAAATTAGGGGTATTGTTGAGTCTATGTGCTTAGGGGGTTTGCTAGGATTGTTGTCTAGAACTCAAGATGAGGTTTGAGATTTTTTTGAAAGGTTAGCTTGGAATACTTATGAGTTTGAACAAGCTAAAATGAACTTAAAGTACCCAAGTCATGCTGAGTCTGCTTTTTATACTAATCCTTACCCCCGAGGTCATTTTATAGGTTCGTGTGACCCCTCTTATGCTTCTGTGCCTCCTGTTTTGTGTGCTTATTGTGAGTCTTCCTGTCATGATGCTTATTCTTGTCCTTCTTGTAACTATGTTGATGCTACTTGTGCAAGTGTTGAACAGAGGCTAAATGCCTTGACCAATAAAGTGTTAGAGATAATGAACAAGAGGATTCCTGAATATTCTCATTGTTTTAATCAGAGCAGGGAGCATTGTGATGAGTCTGACTCTACTTTAGGATCTCCTAAACCTGCAGTTAGTCTTTATGATGACCTTGAGCCCTCTCATCAATCTAAGCCTAACTTGCATGATGTCCTGCCTTTGCCCAGCCTAGAACGGGAGAGTGACCTTCCTATGTCTCTATCCCCTAACCTTGCACCCCACATTGGCTCACATACGGATGTCATTGATGATGTCTTAGGTTTACCGAGCCACCCACCACTTTGCATGACTCTTCTGAGTTTGAAGTGGGTCGAGCCCTTGCAAGTGCTAGTGAGTTAGATACGAGCGTCACATCAGATGTTGAGCATCACGATGAGTTAGATGATATTGCTGTCCAAGAGTCATGTGAAGAAGAAGTTGAGCCCACTATTTTAGAAGTTAATGATCATATTCTTTCTGTAGAGTATGAACCTTTTTCATATGGGCTGGATGTCAATGAAAGTTTTGATGAGGGTTTTTGTATTGAATATGAATCATTCTCTTTTGACCCTCTAATACCTCATGACTCATTCCCTGTTGAATATGATTCATTCTCTTTTGGTGTCCCTGTGGGTTTGGATGTGAACATGTGCGTTGACTATGAATCCTTTTCTTTTGACCCCATCCAACTAACCTCCTTTTTGAGTCTCACCAATCTGAAGTTGTTGAGTCTGATTCCTTTATACCCATGGTTGCTAATTTTGACCAGCCTCCTACATATATTGACCTTAAAGGACTTGTGGACTTAGGACCCTCTGATTTGCCTAGATCAGTCATTCATGATGATTACATTTCTAGGACAATGACCCACTTCCTAGCTACTTTTGAGTATGTCTAACTCTTTCCTGATTGGGTCCACCTATTTGACAAGTTGAAACGGGCCCTTACTTGTGCTGAATTGCAATAGTGGATGTACTCTTTCTTGTTCCAACTCGTTGCTGTTTCCTGCTTCCATCTTCTTGAGGGTTGGTCTTGTTTATATGATAAGCTTCTACATGTGCTAAGGGGTTTTGATTTGAATAACAGCTTATGCATTGTGATGGAGTGGCTGACGTTCCATACGCCTCTAGTTATATCAGGAGGTTTTAGCTTAGATGTACTTCAACACCTGACCTGGGATGATCGTTCCATTCTCTTCTCTTCCCTCTTCTTCTTCGTTTCTTTTCTTTTTCTTAGTTGTAGATATTTAGGACTATGATTGTGATGGGCGATCAATTTTGAGGAGCAATTTGGGATTTGTTGAGCTGTGTTGGCTGTGATCACCCTTAGTTGTATTTGGTTTTGTGATTACTTGTTAGTTGTGGATATCTAGGATTGTTTTCTTGTTAATTGATTTTCTTTGGTTTTTTTTGGTTCTTTTGTGAATGTGCTTTTGGTTTTGATTTTTGTGATTTTGGGTTTTCTCGTGTCTTAGTCTGTATATATCTGTGTTCTGTCTCGATTTCTGTATTGCTTTTTGGCGCTTTAGTTTCCACAATGAGGACATTGTGGAGTTTTGGTGTGGGGTGAGGTGCCGATTTTTCGAAATTTTTTGGAAATTTTGAAAAAAAAAGGCGACAATTGCTAAAATCGAAAAAGATTTTTGTTTTGTTTTTGGGGAAACTTTGTACTTTTCTGATCAACTTAAATCCCCTGTACTTTGATTTTTACCTTGCATATGAACTGATGTGCTTGATAAGTCTCTGTCCTTGGTGTGTCATTCTTAGCCCATATCTAACCCCATTTGTTCATTATCGCTGTGTGATCCAATCCCTATTTATTTCATCCTCATTGTCTTATGGTCTTAGTTTTTCATGCTCGCTCTTCCACTTATTTTAAACACAATTACTTTGGGAAAAAAAAGAGAGAAAAAACGAATGAAAAAACAGAGAAAAAATTGAAAAAAAATGGAAAAGAAAAAAATGGAAAAAAAAACAGAAAGAAAAAAAAATGAAATTTGGAATGACAAGTAACCCTTTGAGGCATGCGCTACAGGGTGGTACCCTTTAAGGTAATATTGCTATTCGGAAAGCTTGCTTCCTATGTTGTTAAGTCAATGATGTAATTTGTGTCAGTCAAGTGGGGTTGAGTTTGATTTGGTAAACCTGAGATCTAAGATGATCATACATTTGCACACGAGCACTGGGATGGATTCAAAGTTTTGATGTACAGTTGGGTGAAGCATTAGGGCTTTGCTGTCATTCATGAGGGAGAGAGTCTTGATGAGTACATTGTGTTTATATGCATGCTAAGATCTTTGTTATATGGGTGATTTAGTTGATCGGAATGTGCATATAATCTGTTCCCCATCTTTGTACATATTAATTTTTGATTTTTTTTTTAAAAAAATTTTCATGAGACAAAGGAAGTTTTGAGATAATGTGTGACAAAGGGTAAGGATTCCATGGTTTCTACTTTCTACGGCTTGGAATACGACGATCAAATATCTTCTCTTTCTACACATTCGTTTTAGTGCTTAGGTACGATAATCTGGAACTAGACTAGAGACATCTCTTTGCGCTCCCATCTTAGGTGGCTTTCGAGTGCAATTTTCCATGGAGCATCCAATCTCTCTCTTATTTATGTCTTCTGTTTGACGGAAAAAGGCTTCCAAAAGGATCCCGTAAAAGATCTCTTCCTTCTCCTTGTTGACTAGCTGACCCAATTGATCAAAAACATTCTGATCCGCATCCTAGGGAGCGCGTCGAAGCAAGGCGGGAGTGAGTAAGTTAGGAACAATCCCGGATGTGGAATAATTTTGAAGGGCGTGTGATACTCGACCTCAAGAGATGAAGAGTTAGCCTTTTAATAGAGAGATGCTTATGCTTTGAATAGCGTAGTCAAACTAAGCCAAGCAAGGGCAATAGGCAAAAAAAGTATATGACATGCGATATGTTCTCACTGCACCTATATTGAAAGAAATGAGTTTGAAAACGTAGACAACAGAATAATCTCAACCTGATCTATCATATCAAGAGATGCTCTACCGAATAAGTTGAAGGCCATCTTCCATCTTAGAAAGGTTGAGGTGTTTTACGACGGTGGGGAATGTTTCAAATTGAAACTATAATAGCTACAATTTGCTCCATTAAAGATAGCTTGACGTCAATAGGGTTGATTGGAACAAGCAATGATATGGGGACAAGCGTACTTGGGGCTTTTTTACTCTCATGTTAACTCATTCGTGCCTCTCACCTGAGTCACTTACTTTTATGATTTCAGATCAAATGAAGTCGAAGACATCTTCTTTAGATAAGAAAGGCAAGTAGAATCATAAGTCGAGACATCAGTAGAGGAAGAAGAAGTTGTAGTTGGCTTTGCTCTCGAGTCAATTCCCTTACCTTAATTCTCACGTCAAAGAAAAGAGCGCTTGTGCTTTTTTCCTTATAAGTCAGAATAGGCCGGGAAAACTGTTAGTGGGGTCCTAAGGGGGGCCATCTTCTATTCTAGGTGAGAGCATTTTCATGAAAGAATCTACATTTCGTTGACCTTGAGAGTGCTTTCATCAAAAGTAAGCCCATTTCATTCTCAGTGAGAAAGTGAAGCGCTAACGGAGTTCTGACTTCAGAAATGAACTGAGTTAAAGAGAAGGAAGAGGAGGTTCAAAGGATTTGAAATTATGGCTGGTGCCAAAGTAAAGGTCTTTGAAAGTAGTAATCTTGGCAGTCGTAAAGATGTAGCTACTTTACTGGAATCTTCCCGTGTAGTTTGTAGCTTCATGGTTGAGACAGGAAGTCCTCATAGCTTATAATTTGTGAATGCTTAAAAAGCTCTTTTTAATGGGGGGTTTTGAAAAGAGTTTTGATTGAACTCTTATATAGCTGATCGATAAGATGCACGTAACTTCCTTCCTTCTGGGTATATCGTAAATTAAAAATAAAGGGGTGGGTGCGTGACGGGCTGCTATCCGGCCATTCTCTGCTACCTCTCCTAGCAGGAGCACACGTTCTATCAGATATTGCTCAAAGGCAGTCGGAAATAAAGAAAGAATTGAATGTTTGGCCCTTGCTCCTAAGGTTACTAGACTTCAGCATTTCAATCGGTACCAAGCCTTCTATTTGAAGTGTTAGGTGAATTAAAAGATAGATTCTCAATAAATGGGTCAGAATTTCTCTCTCTTGGTTTGGGGCAGCTAGGTTAGTTGCATAACGAGTATGACGAGCGACTTTCAATCCATAACTGCTCCTCCAGAAGATATTAATTCTGTCTTTGAGATATTGTCTATGATGAAGAATCATAGCCAAAAGTTCATATCCATTTATCTTCTGTCCGTCCAAGATATACCTTTATATCAGGGTATGTCTTGGAAGCCTACTTGGAAGAGTACGCCCTTGACTGATCGTTTCATTCCCGTTATAGGATTTTAGACGATGTGAGAATGCGCCATCTTAATGAACCAAATAGATTTGTGAATCTTAAACATGAGATGGCATCACTCATCACAAACGTGTGTAAAATACACTCATTTTAGGATGGGTTCTTCTCACCTGGTATTTTATGGGAACATTGGATTAAATATCCATTAGACCATAATAATAGACGGTTTGCTAATTGGAACCTTGAATGGTTTGAGAAGGCGGTTGGACCAATGATGTCCTCCCTAATTCCTGCCTATCAGGGTATTCTATTAGCAACAGGTAGACTAGCTCTTTTTCTCTATTGAGCCGGTAAGCGTAGGATCAAAGCGATATGTAACTACGTAAATCAAAGATTACTATGCCCGGTCCATGATTGGGCTATGAAGGTACTGTCCACTATACCAATGGATGGTACTTTCGACCAAGAGGCACCACTTGTTCGCCTGCGGAGGACTCGTCCTAAGAATACTTATTCTTTTGACTTGAAATCTGCAACGGATAGGTGGCCACTATCAGTTATCTATCCGCTCGTAATGCTCCTTTTTGGACCTACGTATGCGTCTTCGATAGTGAATAGTAATCTTGGTTTGAATACATTCCTGGTTGATAAACCAATTACTTCCAGGATGTATGAAGTAGCTTTATCACTGGCCAGCCGTTAGGTTACTACGGCTCTTGGTCACTATTCTCCCTGTCTCACAACTATCAGGTGTGGTTGGCAGCACAACATGCTCAGCCAGACAGAGATGCTCCCTTCACGGACTATGCCGTCTTAGGTGATGATGTTATCATCGCCTAAGATTCGATTGCATCTGAATACACAAAGCTTCTCGCAAAACTCAGCCTCTTCGCCGACTCATAGGTATTAAAGATTTGTTTTCCTAAAAAGATTTTGTCATTACTACCACATAAAGCACTACATTACATAAAGAACCACATATGCCTTGTTATAAGCTTTCTTCGTATTCTGTTATGCTAACTACTAAAATGAATAAAGAAACATAAAGAAGTCTTCGGATAGGCCTTAACAAGTAGAAAGAAGATAAAGGAACTATTTTGTTTTTTCATTTCAATTGCATACTAGGATTCGAAAGATTCATTCTGTCCTTTTCCAAACTGTATGATAAAAGATCCTACCCTACCTTGGGACGTATGCCTTTCTTGAATTCCTCTTTCCGGTAATGCAATTGCTCCCAGTGAATGTGGATTCAGGTCTAGCACCAACCATTTCGGTTGACGCGATTGAATGTGCTTACCGGCTTCCAAGCCTTCATCAAGGGAAGACAATCATACCACATCCCACCAAGTCAAAGAATAGATGATTGGCAATCTTGGTATCCGACGATAGATCTTGTGCCTGCCTGCATAGAATGTCAAAGATGAAAGTCAATATCAATTAGATGGAGATCAAGCATTGCAAGAAAAGGCTAATTATCCACTTCCAGTCGATAGAGCTAAAGGACTCATTCCCACCCTCGACATAA
>NCQV01092620.1:1107-19859 GCA_002740545.1 Lophocereus schottii | reverse complement strand
AAATGGAATACCTCCATTGCCGTTTCAGTGGAAGGACAGAAGAGGGAGGAGACATCACACTGGAGGGGAAGGTGATTCCAAAGGTCGCAAAATTTAGGTATCTGGACTCGATCATCGAGCAGAACGGGGAGATTGATGAGGATATTAGCCAGCGGATAAGAGTAGGTTGGCAAAAGTGGAAGTCTGTATCCGGGATGCTATGCGACAAGAGAGTACCGTTAGGACTGAAAAGAAAAGTCTATCAGAGGGTAGTTAGACCGGCTGTTCTTTATGGATCGGAGTGTTAGCCTCTAAAAAGATTCAGGTCCAAAGGTTAATGGTAGATGAGATGAAAATGGTCAGGTGGATGTGTGGTTTTATGAGATTGGACGGAATTAGGAATGTCGTTATCAGGAGCTTAGCCGAAGTTGCCCCCATAAAGGAGAAGATGAGGGAATCGAGGCTTAGATGGTTTGGCCACGTTAAGAGGAGAAGTGTGGCCGCCCCAGTGCGGAGGTGCGAGATGATCGTCCCCCCCGATGGAAAGAGAGGGAGGGGTAGACCGAAGAAGAGCCTAGAGAAAGTGGTTAGAGAGGACCTGAGAGTTGTTGGTCTGACGGAAGACATGGCTCAGGATAGGAGGCTGTGACGAGATAGGATTAGAATCTCTGATTGTAGGGGACCGGCTCCGTGGGTGGCTGTAGCTTCGGTGGGGTGGGGCGGGTTTTTGTGTGCTTATCTGTAGGTCGTGCTTGGTTGGGCTGTGATGGCTTCTAGCGCTCCTAGTTTGTTGAGGTATGTCCCCGCTCCTTGTTTATCTGTTCTACATACCCTTCTCCCCCGTTGGTAACTTGGTTTGTAATCATTTCCTCTTTAAACCGTTTTCCCAAAAACTGTTTTATGGGTCTTTAGGAATCAACCTCTCTATGGGTAGGAATACCGGTAGGGGTAAGGTTGCCTACAGCTGGATCTCCCCAAACCCCGCGAAAGCAGGACCCACACTGGGAGTTGTTGTTGTTGTTGTTGTTGTTGTTGTTGTTGTAGAGTTTTGAGCTTTAAACGTTGGTAATTTATTTAAAAGAAAAAAACTCTATGCCACAACCCATCCCCAACTATGCAATGCATCCATTTGTGTCACTTATTTACTATACCGATACATAAAGTCACATCACTCACAACTCACAAACATATAATTCTAACTCATTTGTTGTGTTCCTTGCTCTCTTATTTCAATCATTTCTAGAAAACAGTTTTTTATTTATGAGCTACGTATGAACTATTGAATCTAATAGGTATTGTATTTCTTTAGAACATTTTGCTGAGTTGAATTCAGTTTTATGAATTTCTTTAGGCAAAACACATTATCGTACCTAATGGATATTATATTATAATATATGTATATATCTGAATAAAACCCGAAATACCCAATGGATATGGGTATGGAGACAAATTTTGAAATTCGATGGGCATGGGTATGGGCATAGGCATGGGCATGGGGATGACTTTTGAAAATGGGTGTGGAAGCGGATATAACTCCACTTGCCCCGTACCCACCCCCAGCCATCCCTAGTCACACGACACATGATATATGGTCCATGTGGTCCAGATATTCCCCATACTCGCTGTAAGAAATGTTCTGATTGTAGTAAACATTATCCAAAATCATTCTATGATGAAACGTCTATTGAAGATAATGTGTTTGTTAAGTATAGGCAAAGGGATGATGGTAGAAGAATCATCATAAATGGAAAGGAGCTAGATAATTGTTGGGTCGTTCCCTATAATGAAGATTTGCGTGTGAAGTTTGATGCTCATATTAATGTTGAATGATGTGCATAGAAAAAGGTAATCATGCACCTCCACAAATACATGTATAAGGGTCCAGATCAAGCAATATTTATTATTGAGGAAAATGTCGAAACTACGGAGCAAGGAAAAGAACCTCAACATAGGACATTTGATGAGAAAAAACAATACCTAGATGGTAGATATATTTCATCTATTGAAATAGCATGGTGCATATTTGAATTTGAAATAACTCACCGTTATCCATCTGTAGAAATGCTACAATTTCACTTGTCAGGGCAGCACAATATTATTTTTAATGGTGATAAAGATTTGGATGATGTTGCTGATCGTGCTCAATATAGTGCTAGTATGCTCATGGCATGGTTTCAAGTTAATTAAGTGGAGCATGCAGCCAATTGTTACACATATACTAAATTACTCAAATATTATGTTTGGATTCGGAGAGCCAAAGAATGGACAAAACAGAAAAACAGAAAAACCGGGTATGTCTTGTTGACTTCCTTTTGCACATCCTAACTCCGGAGAGGGATGTTACCTAAGAATGTTGCTTACAATTGTTCATGGTGTAAAGTCTTTCGAAGCATTGAGATGGCATTGAATATGCAATATTTCATGAAGTGTGCTTAGCATTAGGATTGGTAGCTGATAATAGCAACTGGGATGATGCACTATTTGAGGCTTCCACATGGGCAACTAGGGTCCAATGACGAAGTATGTTTTGCTCTATACTTATGTACAATGAAGTGGAACAACCCCAAACACTTTGGTATAAACATTGGGAAGATCATTCTGATGACCTTGAACAAAGATTACAACATGAGCATCATAATCCGAAGTTACAGTTGATTGACAATCAAAGGAAAAATCTATGCTTAAATGAACTTGAGTTATTTTTGAGAAAAAATGGTCGTTAGTTAAAGGGCGACCCTCCTATGCCATTGCCTCCTTCAGATATGCTACTTCAATTAAGACATCGTCTCATCAGGGAGCAGTTAGACTATGACATTTCTACAGAAGTTAGGAACCTTAACATGATGCTACCTAGGTTGAATTTTGAACAAATGGACATCTTTTGAGCTATAGTGAATGATGATGATTCTAATAACGAGGGTATATTTTTGTGTATAGAAGTGGCAGCACTGGTAAGACATATCTATAGAAGGCGATCATGTATTTTCTCTGTTGCATCATTTGGAATTGCTACATTACTACTGCCATTTGGAAAAACCGCTCATTCCATATTCAAGGTCCCTGTTGATCTTATAGAAGCAACTTATTGTTCATTCTCAATGCATTCTGAGCTAGATGAATTGATTCAGAAAGCATCATTTATTATCTAGGATGAGGCTCCTATGACACATCATTTTGTGTTGGAGACTATTGAGAGTACGTTAAGGGATATTTCTGATCAACATAATGTTCCTTTCGAAGAAAGTTAATATTATTTGGTAGTGATTTTAGAGAAATATTTCTGATTGTCATAAAGGAAAGCAGAGTAGATATAGTTGCAGCATAATTGTCTCAATCAAATTTTTGGCCTCATTGCTATGTCATGCATCTCAGGATTAATATGCAACTGAGGGATCCAAATTTAAGCAATCTTGAATATCAATACTTCTAAGATTTTGCGGATTGGGTCTTGAATATTGGTGCTGGCAACTTGCAGCGAATTTCATTACATTCAGGAAGTGAGCCCAATTGGATAGAGATTCCATCAAAATTCCTTATACCTAATGACAATCAAGGATTGAGGAAGTTAATATCAGAAATTTACCCGAATTTATCTATCAAATACAATGAATGACCCTACATGCAAGAGTGTTGCACATTGGCTCCTACAAATAATGATATTGATCAATTGAACTTACAGATGTTAGCTCTGCTTCTTGGTGAGCCCTGTACTTACTTGAGTTCATATACATTTTAAGAGAGTGGTGACCATTTTGATATAGATGATATCAACCCCCTAAGATATTACACGGGCTTAATATTTCAGGCTTGCCTAATTATGAAATTACATTGAAAGTCGGCACCTCTGTAATACTTTTGAGGAATCTTGATCCATCTTTAGGATTATGTAATGGGACATGCCTTATCATTGAGCAAATTGGGCAACCGGGTCTTGAAGCACGGGTCATTACGGGTCAAAATATTGGACAAAAGGTGCTTATTCTACGTGTCGATCTAACCCGCCAACAGAGGACACACCATTTGCGTTTAAGCGTAGACAATTCTCGATTAAATTGGCTTTTGCAATGACCATCAATAAAAGCTAAGGGCAAACATTAAACTATGTTGGAGTATATCTTCCCAAGCCTGTCTTTTTCCATGGCCAACTTTATGTTGCAATATCACGTGTCACCTCGCCATTGGGGTTACGGTTTTTGATTGTGAACAAGAATAACATGCCTAAAAATGTTATAAAAAATATTGTCCAAACGAAAGTCTTCAATTATATCTCCACTCCACCTTTGTAAACCATTTGCTGTGTATTTCTTTGGAATTGTAAAGCTTTCAATCAAATTTCATGACCAAACATTTGCAGTATATTTCTTTTCACTACTTACCCCACTTTTTTTTTTTGAGTTGGACTGAAATCTTCATCATTTGGTTATTGTTTACATCAACGTATTAACGTTGACCTTACAATTATTAAACAAAACTTTTAAAGAACCATTGCTCATTCAAAAACTTAATTTCGGGGCAACGTGCGGGTCCCGACTAGTTAAGGAGTTATAGTAAAACGAGTTGTAAAGTGTTATAAGAAGCTGTAAGAAAATATAAAAAGATGTAAAAAGTTGTAAAAAATTATATGAAGTTGTGAGATTTAAGTTTAATCATATTTAAAATTGAAATGACTCTGACCTTAACCTAAACCGAGAGCTAGGTTGTTGAGCGGGCTATTATGGTAAAAAGCTAGAGGGAAGATGTTATATGTTGTTTCTTAGACCATATGCCTTTCTTTATGACTAAAATTAGCATATATTGTAATTATTGTTTCTCAATGTTGAAATCATATTAGCTATTGCATCGCTACATTCATTCATTGCTTACTTGTTTCGCACATCATACAAGCCAATATTAGGGATGGTTGCAATGTTTGCTGGTCTCGGGAAAATTGGTATCCCTTTTTCATGCATTTGGACGAAATTGTGTAACGCGCAACATGATATAGTTATATCAATTTATCGTTCTCTATTTACTTGAGGCATTCTATCCTTTAAAATCTTCCAAGTGTTCTTTAATATTTCATACATTCTCTCAATGAGGATGGAGCAGGTTTAAGCAGGTTAAAGTAGGTTTCACTAGCAGGTAACAGATCTGAGCAGATTAGAGCAGCTTCAAGCAAGTTGGAGCAGGTAGCAGGTACAAAATGACGAAAACGAATAGGCCCTAAGTGCCTTTCCTCACTCCTAATTCCTTCCCAGTTCTCATTTTCCACTTGCAAATCCCACTGAAACCAGCAAACCCTAAATTTGTACTTTGTTGTAGTGTTGTGTTATCAGTTAAAGCACATCCATTTTGGTATTTGTGATTATGTTTTTACACTACATTGTACTCTCTTACAATTTTTGGGCTTTCAATTGAACGGGGATAAATAATTAAGGAGGCAACTGAATACAACCACCACCAAAGTTACAAACCGAAGAAGGGGCAGCTATATTAGCGTTTTGTCTTTCGACTCCCTCAAGCCTTAATCATTCTTGAGGCTTTCTTCTCTTTTAAAATTATGATTTTTTTATGATTTATTGATATGCTGCATATATTTGAGCTTCCTCTTTATGCACCTCGAATTTAGCCTGAGTATTCCCCCCCAATCATATATCTATGTCTGACACACTAGATAGCAGGCTATACACAGCGCAAGATTTATAGTTTAGAGTGATACTGGGTGGCCATGTTTGATAAGATGTGTAATTATCGATTGCAGGCATCTCATTACAGATGTCCTCACAACTGATCAATCCATAGGCACAAGTCATCAATGGGGAAAAGCATATGGAAATCATTTGCACTCGCAAAGGAGACAGTAAATTATCCGACATCTTAAAAATCCATTCTGTATAAGATGTTAAAGATAGAGAGTCAGAGGTGTATTAGCTGTGTGAATATTTGAAGTTATTTCCTTCATAATTTTACTACTTGTCTTTTATTATATATTTATATAGCATTGATTAGAAGAATATACGAAAAAATCATAATCTTTCCAACACGCTTACATGGTATCAGAGCTGTATTAGGCTTTTGTAGCCTAGGCGGCTAGGGTTCTGTCAGATCTACCGGCAAGCCGCTCTACTTCACTGCTCTGTGCTGCCTTTCACTCTGCTTCGCTCTAATCCGCTTCGTGCTATGCGTCGTTCTACTCTGTGCTGCACGCTACTCCGCTCCACCCTGTGTACGCCGCTCACTCCGCTCCGCACCTCCCATCATCAAGAGAAGTCCCTTCCTCTCGGTACCAACCCCTCTCTCCTTCTTTCTTCGGGCAGAAGGAAGCAAACTGCCACTTAAATTGTTAGAGGCATTTTCCTTCTAAAATTTTTTTTTTTTTAATAGAGAAGGATAAAGAACCTGCCACTCAAATGGTTCCACAATTGATATCCTCCCAGCAACTGAAAATTCCTATTAACCTCTCTAGCTCTAACTGGGAACAATGGTCCACGTTTGTTGAGACTGGGTTAGATTTGCTTCGAAAGGGAAAATATCTGACAGAAGAATCACAAGCTACCGAAGACTAGAAAGCTGAGGATAGCTCTATTCGCATGATTCTGTGGAATGCGATGGGGAATGATATTTTATCCACTGTACGCACCTTTAAGACCACAAAGAAAATGTGGGATCATCTCCAGTCCACATATTCTAAAAAAACCAGCATGGTACACGCGTACACAGTTTCAAGCACATGCAAGGTGTGAACAGGGTGATGCAATTCTTACTGAGTACTACACTAAATTCAACAAATTATCTGATGAGATGAGGGATTTATTTCCCTTTGGTGTGGATTCAGCCACAGTATCGCAGCAGCTGAATACACCCACATTTATTGCAAGTATGTCATCCAGATACTCCTCAGCACGGCCAATCCTTCTTGGTCAGACGATTATACCATCCTTGTCTGCTACCTATCATCTTCTGCGGGAGATGTTTCCATATGATGGGATTGATTCATCACCTATTACTGAAAACTCAGCATTAGTGGCAAACTCTTACAAAGGTAAGAGTGCAGGTCAGTTATTTGTGAAAAGAGAAAAAGAATCTGAGGGCACTTCTAATTCTAGTGGCAACAAGAATGTGCAGTGTCGCTATTACAAGGAGTGGGGTCACATGAAGTGGGACTGCCCAAAGCACCCAAAAGATTCACCACACCCTCCTTGTGCTCAGGTGGCCACTGTCAATCAATCACCTAGCGAACGCACCAACTCAGATGAAATTGCTACACTTGTTTAGCAACTTGAGTAATTGGGCTTCTCTCGTTCCAACATGACCTCCCAGCCACAGACTTCGAAGGCTACTTTAGCCCACCCAGGTATGACTTCCAACTGTTTTATAACATCAAAATCATCATAGATTGTTGATTCAGGGACTACTGACCATATGATTGGTAACAAAAGAATACTGTCAGGACTTACCACTACCTCACAACCACCTGTCCAAATAGCCAATGGCTCTACCTACAATATAAAAGGAATCAAATCCACCCAGATTTCACAAAACATGCCCTTATCATCTATCTTATATGTCCCTTCTTTTCCTGAAAACCTTATGTCTGTAAGCAAAATAATAGAATAGTTATATTGCTCTGTTACATTCATCCCAACTAAATGCACCTTTCAGGAACTGGGGATAAACAGGCTGATTAGCACTGCATATAAGGACAAAGGTCTGTATTGCATCGAGAGCTCACCTTAGCGAGCGGCATACCTGAGTACTAGTAGTGCTAAGGACGTTCATTATTAGTTGGGACATCTATCTCACCAAGTGTTGAAGAAGATACGTCCTGAATTTCAGTCTATTTTAGAATTAGTTTGTGAGTCCTGTATCCAGGGAAAGCATGTTCGTGCTTCCCATCCACCTAGAGTCATTAGTTAGTCTACCAGTATCTTTGCTTTAGTGCATTCTGATGTATGGAACCCTCGTCTAGTTATATCTATATCAGGTTTTTGATATTTTGTTACTTTTATAGATGATTTCTCTGGTGCAACTTGGATATTTGTTATCAAATCTAGACAAGAAATCTTTGCAAAATTTTCAGCTGTTTGTTCTTTCATGAAAACTCAGTTTGACACCACTGTTAAGACTCTTCGTAGTGAGAATGCCAAAGAATATTTTACAAATGAATTTGTGCAATATATGACTGATAATGGTATCATCCATGAATCATCATGTGCTTCTACACCTTAATAAAATGGAGTGGCTGAACGAAAGAATAGACACATACTTGAGGTGGCTTGTACTATGATGATACATGGACATGTCCCTCATCGTTTCTGGGATGGCGCAGTCCTAACTGCCTATTATCTGATAAACCGTCTGCCATCCTCTGTACTTGATGGTGCAATACCCTATAATGTCCTATTTTCATCCGCACTTTATTTCCTGTTTCACCCAAGATCTTTGGTTGCGTCTGTTATGTGTACGATAATCGACCAAGTCGTACGAAACTTAATCCCAAGTCCCTACGATGTATTTTTGTAGGCTATTCTGGAACTCAAAAAAGTTATCAATGTTATAGCCCCACTCTCAGAAGGTACTTTGTTTCACGTGATGTTATTTTTATGGAGTCTGTACCATATTCCTTAAATTCTGAATCTGGTCCATTATCTATGTCTAGTAATTCTCTACCTATCATAACTATTCTGAAATATCCTAATGTTCACATCGGTTCTTCTTCAATCCTCGAGAGTGGTGTGTCACCAACACCTCCTGCGCCTCCTATTACTTAGGTATATACTCGAAGGGGTAAGAATCTCCCTGTTGATACTAACTCTGTCCAGACTATTCAGGGCCATGAGACTTGTGTATCTCCTATTGAACATGACCCAACCACTGAATCCCCACAATCTCCTACACAAGCACCTGACTCTATCACACCTACTCCACAGGTTCCTGCTCAATTCCCACCACCTCAAATCTCCGATCTTGACCTTTCCATTGCCCTTCATAAAGGCCCACGTCAATGCCCCAATACCAGATATCTGCTCAAGGCAGTCGGTTGCAAGTAGGTCTTCACAATCAAGGTTTATCCTGATGGGTCACTATACCGACTCAAAGCTCACTTAGTTGCAAAAGGGTACTCTCAGGACTATGGCATTGATTATGATGAGACATTTTCTCCCGTTGCTAAGATGGCATCTGTTCGCATCCGCATGTCTCTAGCTGATATTCACCACTGGCCGCTGCACCACTTAGATGTCAAGGATGCATTTCTCAATGGCATCCTTGAGGAGGAGGTTTATATGACTCAACCACCTGGATTCGTTGTTCAGGAGAAGGCTTCCAAAGTCTGCTGTTTGCCAAAGTCTCCATACGGTCTGAAACAATCTCCCCGAGCTTGGTTTGGGTGTCTCTGCCAAGCACTTGGTCAATTTGGCATGACCAGGAGTGCCAATGACCACTCAATCTTTTATAACACTTAAAGGAGAAGACCATCATCCTAGTTGCATATGTCGATGATCTGATTATCACCGGTGATGATGTCGAGGGGATCTTGGCATTAAATAAGTTTTTGAGCGAGCAATTCTAGATTACAGATCTTGGTAAACTCAAGTACTTTTTTGGCATTCAAGTATCACAGTCTTCTGGTGAGATCCTTATTTGTCAAAGAAAGTAGGTTCTTGATATGCTTTCAGAATGCGGGTTGCTTGGATGTAAACCCGTTGACTCACCGATGGTCCCTGAGACCAAGCTCATGCCTGATGATGGAGCACCCCTACATGATCCTGAGAGATATCGGAGATTGGTCAGGAAGCTAAATTATCTAACAGTTACTCGATCGAACATTGCTTATCCAGTGACTGTATGTCAGCCCCACACACTACACACTGGGATGCAGCTATTCAGATCCTTAGATACCTCAAGGGATTTCCAGGTAAAGGACTCGTATATTATGATCAAGGACATAGTAGGATCGCAGCGTTCACTCATGCCGATTAGGTAGTTTGTCCTACTAGTCGAAGGTCCACTATTGGGTATTGTGTCTTCTTTGATGGTAACCTTATATCTTGGAAGAGTAAGAAGCAAACAGTTATATCTCGATACAGTGCAAAGTCAAAATACGATGCAATGGCAAACACATCCTGTGAGCTAGTTTGAACGAAGCGTTTACTCAGCAAGCTAGGTGTTCGCCATAATGGTTTGATGAGGCTACACTGTGACAATCAAGCCGCCATGCATTTCGCCAAGAATCAAGTCTTCCATGAGCGGACCAAGCACATTGAAGTGAATTGTCATCTAATTCGAGATCTTGTCGTAGGGACATCCTCGCGTCCCCCATGTATTCAACTCATTCATGTTCGGACAGATCTTCAACTTGTCGACATTCTAACCAAGCCTCTTCACAAAGCCCCAATTAATACCATATGTAACAAGCTGGGCATATTAGACATATACACCCCAACTTGAGGAGGAGTGTTAAAGATAGAAAGTCGGAGGTGTATTAGCTGTGTGAATATTTGTACTTATTTCCTTCCTAATTTTACCACCTTTCTTTTGTTATAAATTTATGTAACGTTGATTAGAAGAATATACGGAAAAATCATAAAAAAAAATACACTTACATTAGAGAAAATGGAAGTCTATATATATACACACACACACACACACACACAACCCCCCGTCAGATCACTTAACAATGAATAGGATTGCCTATGGAGAGTATGTATCAATCATATGTCTGTGAAGTGGGAACCATGCACATATTATTTGCTTGAAGACATAACTTGTTCTTGCTTCATATACTGGAGATTATGGATGATGATCGAAGGTACAAATTAGATCTCTCAATAGGAAAGCCTCTCATTCTAAACTGTAGATGACAAGTCAGTCAGTCAGTTGAACAAACATAGCAACCAAATGAATCAACCATGACATAGTTTCACTGCAGTACTGCAACCTCAACTGATCAGGAGCAGCTGCATCACAGAAGAAAATTGGGCTGTCTGACAAGATACAAACAAAATGCAGATGTTCGAAAGAACTCAAGGTGTTATTAGCTTCTCTTTCCTAGTAAGCCCAAACATATATGTCTTACTGGGATTGCATTCAAAGTCTTTGTCACCCCCAAATCCGTACTTGGTATGGTAGCCCGGGTACTTGCTAAGCTTGAATTTCACTGCTTGAATTAGACATAGCCCTTGATCACTGCCTAGTTTTGGTATATCCCACTTGAGAAAAGATGGGCTCGTTTTGTGAGTCACATGTATTTCACCATCCCCCTTGATCATTTTCTTTGCATTCTTTAAGAAACCTCTCACCAGGTTTTGGTGACGCCTGTAAATTAAGCATGGAAGTTGAAAGGATGAAATTTATACACATGCAGAAAGTGTGGTGTTATATAACGGGAAGAGAAAACCATGGTCGAAGGAGAGGGGAAATCAGATACCTAATTTGGGATTCCAAGGATTCCCTTTTGAAGCCAGCATGGGGAAAATTGAAAATAATACGATCAAATTGCATTTGTGAAAGACAAGGATGTTTTGCCATTTTGGTAGCATCAACACCATGCAGGACAACTGACCCTTGAGTCTCCAATTCAGATAGGTTAGTGCAGAAGTTGCCATAATTCTTGATTAGGAACTCTGCATAGAACCAATCAAGCAGGTCATTAATTCGTAAGCCTTGCCCAAAACCAGAAGTTAAGCTTATGTTAAAACATTGGGTTTACCTAGGGAGTTGAGGGAAGTTGCAACGATGTTAGAGGCAGAACCAAAAGCAACAGCCAGGCATGCCGAGAATGAAAAATCACCTTCACCCACAAGTAGAATCCTCTGAGTGCTACTATATGGTCCTATGCTATTCCTCCTAGGTAGTTTCGACTTCGAAGAAGGGCAACCACTAATCCAGTTATGAATTTCACTGTTTTGGTTATTTTTTGCAATATTGATCTTTGCCTTCTCCTCTACTGCAACTTTTAGCACTTCGTCATTATTAACCTCCATTGACTCCACATTATCATCATCTTCTTCACCCACTGTGGCATAAACAATGTTGCTTAAGACGACTACATGGTCAGAAGGCAATGTAGGAACCAAATTTGCAGCTTTGTGATTGTAACCATCACCATCAACTTCAATGGTACTGATGGGGTCAGAGAACGGCTGATCAGGATTAAATATGTTGATGCAGTGACTTTCTTTTATTCTGGGTTGCTCATTTTGATTCAGAGGAATTGTCAGCTGATCATCAGACATACCATTATCACCATCATCAGGCTTAGATACAGCTTGACCTTTGGGACTTACCCACCTCCATATCATAGACAACACTTGACCCATGTTTAGATTATTTACTAATATTTGATAATACTAGTGGGTGGAATTCTGCTTGGTTTTATCATATGAGCATGCTGCTATAATATAGTAGTAGTGATGGTGGTGGTGGTACATACGCAGAGGAATTCAAAAGGATTAATTAGTTAGTTGAGGGGACCAAGAATTGAAATGTGCGGTTCCCCTGGCCTACCTGCTGTACGTGCTCATTCCCGAAGCCTAGGAAATTAAAGAATGTGCAAGGATTACTGAGAGATGAAAGCTAGCTAGGTTGCATGTGGGCTAGTTTTAAAATCGCTGGAAATAAACCAATGAGTGCAACAAGTAATTAATAAAGACACAAATGCGCCTAATAAGATCCAATGGAACCTAATGGGTAAAAGTGCACATAGTAATTATAGAACGTCAAAGAGTCCATCCAACTTCTATTAATGCCGCCACTCGGTACAAAACAATTCAACACAAACTGGGGTCACATGCAAAGAAGACATCAACCATGTCTCATGTTCAAAGCCTAGTACTACAAAACACTATGCTATAACTCCCATTTTCTATCGGAAAGCTCTTCGGTTCTACTGGGTAATGGGTCGATTTGGGTCAACCTATTTAATTAACTCATTAGTTTCATGTCTATGTCAAAAATAGTTTAAATTTACTCAAACTTGAAAACAACATGCTTCATGTTAAATGGTCAAATCATGTTGACTTCAGGTCGAAATCGATCCGATTTGTGTCAGATTTTTGTATTTCTCAATAACTTCAGATTCGGATCATGTTATCAAATCAGGTTAGGTTTTTCTAGCTCTAGTTCTACTCCAAGGAGCAACACTTTCATTAGGGAGAACTCTCTTCCCTCAATTCCACTCCACTCACCTGCTCCCAAATTGCCTCCAAAAGTCGGTCGATCAAAGCATTATCCATCCAAACTCTTATTCCTTACGGGTTGATATATTCAAGGGATTAATTGATAATAGCAAATGAGCAACCCGCACACAAATTGACACTCTGAAAGGAAAAGTGATATACATTCAGATCGCCAAAGGGAACTTAATTAGTGCAATCCAAAATGCAAGTGGCACGACGTACATGCATTAAGCCATTGAGATTTGAGACACCAATATATGTAATGAGTAAGACACTGAGACCAAAGGGCTAGAATGCAAGGGCATCCCCATTAATTGCCGCATTGAAGGGTGGCAGGCTGAACTTGTAGATCTTACTGTTGTTGCAATCGAAGTCTCTGTCTCCACCAAAGCCGTATTTAGTATGATAACCAGGGTAGTCGCTAAGTTGAAAATTCACCACCTCCCTAAGCCACAGCCCTTGACTTTGCCCCAACTGTTCCAAATTCCATTGCTTGTAGAACCCATAGGATTTATGGGTGATGTGTACCTCGCCATCCTCTTTCATCATCATCCTTGCATTTGCCATGAATCTCGCCACCAATTGCTGATTTAACCTATAAACACGATCATGTTTGCCACAACGTCCAACAATTTCCTTATATATGACATTGTAGAATCCACTGGTTTTTACTTTATTAAAAGTAAAAAAGCAAAAAGAGGAATAAATTAAAAAGGAGATGCTAGTAGTGAGTGGACTGACTGAATTTGTAGTTGTCGAGGAAAGTCCTTGGGAAAGAAGCCAGCCAAAGGAAAATTGAAGATGATTCGGTCAAACTTGATGTGGTAGAGTTGTGGATGATTTGCCATTTGAGTGGCGTCCACACAATGCAAAACCTTGCATCCTCTTGCCTTCAGCTCATTTATGTTGCTCATGCTCCTCTTGTAGTTCTTTATCAAAAAATCTCAGAAAAGGGCAAAAAAAAAAACATATTAGAAAAAGGATGGCAGTAGGAAACTGGCTTTAATCAATCAAGCACATAAGATGGGTGAACCTTTATCCCAAAATCAAAATGATTAAAGTGATTCACCGGATCAATCAATTCCATAAAATACGTGAAGTTTCATTGTAAAAAATCAAAATATTTCAAAATAACTCACAAGTTTGCATGCACAAGCCAGTAGCATTAGTACTATTTCAAAATTTTCACAATAATTGAGTTGTGATCAATTGTGTGCTGTGTGCATGCACCTCAAGTAACATCAAGTGGGATTTCATCTCAAAGTTGAATGATAATATACGAAGTAATTTGTTAGCTTACATTTTTTTTTTTTAAAAAAAAAGGTAAGTTTCTCCGCATGTAAGAGGAAAGGAGTAAGGAGTCCTTAATAAGTGGAGAGGTTTAAAATTTAAAACTCCAACCAACTAATTAGAAGGTAAATACTCTATCACTAGTATAAGTGTGTCTTCTCCTGTTAACTTACATATATGTATGCTTAAAAACCACTTATTTTATATGCGCCAAAAAATCACTTATTTCATCCGTACTGACCAACCCTATCAGTATATTCCAAGAAATGAAAAATTACAAAACATGTAAGCAATCTTACCCAACCTAGCTGACCAACAGAAACAAAGATAAAAAGAGCAAATAATATTTGGAGGAAAATGAGAATCAAAGGCAGAAGTGCAGGACCAGGAAGAGCCCAGACAGATACCAAGAGAGTCAAGAGAAGTGGAGACCATGTTGGAAGCAGAGCCAAAGGCCATAGCCAAGGAGGCGGAAAAAGAGAAGTCACCGTCACCCACCACCAGAATCCTCTGACACCTGTTGTAATTCCCCCTAGTGCTCCCATTTCTTGCTGTTGATGTGGTTGATTGTGGTGCTGGTGGTTGTATTATGTTGCTGAAAGTATAATATGCTTCTGCTTTTTCTTCATATTGATGATAATCATGATAATCATTATCAGGGATTTTGTGATTATCACTGAAAATGGCAGAGAGAATTTGACCCATTTTTCTTTACTTATTTTTGAAGTGAGTTTTGCACTCTGGGTTTGATCTTGTAGGGTTTGTAAGGGGGCACATGGGCTTTTTCCTCAAGAGAAATTGGAAAAGCTAAGCTTGAGGATGTGTATCGAGGAATCAACATTCACCATAATTGGCCCTATTATTTTCAATTAATCTTGTTAAATTTATTTAAATTAAATTAAACCTATTTTTGCTAAACTTAACTGAATTGTATTTATTTTTTTAATTAAACTTTACTTTTAGGGCCTACTCTTTTTGCTGATAAATGAGGAATAGTAAATTGGTAAAGATTATAAAGGTTGGTAGAAGTTGATATTTTTTTTAGAATGATTGGTAAGAATTGATTAAGGTTATGAAAGATTGGCATAAGTTGATATCAGTTGGACGATGTTGATAAGAAATGAAAATTAGTGTGGATTTCTTTGTATGAAGTTTTAAAAAAAAAATTGGTAAGTGTTAGTAGAAATTGATAGAAGTTGATTAAAGTTGATCAAAATTGGTTGAAGTTAGATTGAATTAAATATTTATTTTTTTTAGAAAAGTTGGTAGAAGTTGATTAAAAAAGATTTACTAATGAAAAAGATAGACCCGTTAGTAAGTTATTTTTGTTAAGTAAATTAAACTCATTTTTACTTAAGTGACTTGAACCGAACTTAATTAAACTTTTTAATTGAATTGAACTTTTTTTCGTTCAAATAAGTCAAATCGAATTAATTATTAAAATGAAGAGTCGGTGACAACATATCCTTTAGTATTGGTTATAGAGTAGGATAAAGTTGATCTGATACGATCATCGATCCGAAACTGACAGAAAGTTAAATGAGTTTGGGTATAAAATTTTAACCTATTTAATTAAATGGGCTGGCACGTTTAACCCGTTTAATTAAATAGGTTAGGTTCAGATCAAGATTCTCAATATGAAAAAGTACCTATTTAATTTGTTTAATTAAATAGGTTAAACAAGTAAACTCATTTTCTTATTTATTATTTATCCGTTTATCTTTTTATTAGATAATTAAGAATGCAAAAATTATTAAAAAAAAGTTGAATTATGATGGATTAGGGGAGGTTTAAAAAGCAATTGTTTAACGTGATATGCAAACTTAATTTTTAACGCGATATTATTATATATTAGTTAAAAATATGAAATATGTAAATAAATAATTAATCGATTGAACTCTATCTATTTATCTTAAATAAGTTAAGCGGATTAATTCATTCAAAAATTAAGTACTTGCGTGATTGAGTCTGAGTGACCTTGGATGACGAATTCTTAGTGACGTACTCGATGCATCCATTATATATCGGTGGAGACGAAGGCTAGGCCTGCTTTCTTGCACTTTACACATGATCCCTTGGATCACTTCCCCTTGCTTTTCATCTATGGATTCTATTGATCGGGCACAGAGGGTGGGAAAGGTACGTCACGACTTATTTAATGGTAGTGGCATGAGAATCAATCAACAGAGTCGCATTATAACGTCTATGGCCTACCAAACTGGAAATTTAGGGAGGCCTGGTTTATAGGAATTGCCTTTTCAGCATGACGTTCATCTCAATTCGCATGACATCATTCTAGGGCGACACAAAACAAGTTTTGAATTAAATACAATAAAAGAAAGTTCTTCTTCCTGACTAAAAGACAAAATATGATATGAGATCTGTCTCATTGTGATTAAAAAAAATCATTCTGTTATTAATGATTATAATTTATTAGTAGGTACTAAGTTCAACAAATTTAGAGTGTCCATGACTATAGTGATAAATGCAAAGAATATTTAATATGATCATTTATGTCAACAAGTAAAGTATACATGTATAGTTTTATAATTACGAAATCCTAGCCCTATTGTTTTTTCTCTATTGCACAATATAGTATTAGATGTTGGCTTAACGCAAGATACTTTTTTTAAAAAAAAAAAATCTTGCAATAAACCTAACATTGGTTCTGATTTCATTATATGTGCTCAAGTAAAATTTTATTGACCTTTCCATATTGTTCTTGCATTGATAAATTCATTTATATCTAAATCTTTTCAAATCCTATTTAGATTAGATTCAACTTAATATTGTAAAAAAGAGTCAATAATAATGATTCTGAATCTAATCCAAGTTCAAGTCTCTAAGAGGCTGGTGTCAACAAGATGAGTTTGTCGAAAAGCTCTCAATGAGAGATCACATCAAACATAATTTTTCAAATCATCTTCTAGTTTACCATTCAAATTCATCACAACTATTAAAATTTACATGAGACCTCAGAGTGTTTGGGGGTGTCCAAGCTTGTAGGTTTTGCTGGGGTAGCAATGGAAGAAATTGTTGCCCCCAAAGCCACACATGGTCCGATAGCCAGGGTAATGCCTGTGGTTGAAGGGCACCTCTTCAAGAAGCAACAATCCCTCATCGGAGGCTAGTGACTTTATATCCCATCGTAGGAAGAAGCCCTTTGATTTGTGGGTTATATGTATTTCTCCATCCTTCTTAATCAGATTTTTCACATTTGCTAGAAACAGTCTCACCAATGTTCGATGCCCATGCAGCTGGGTTTCATCACGATCAAAGAACCCAGTATGGGGAAAGTTGTAAATGATTCGATCGAATATCATACTGCTAAACAGATCCTCCATTTTACTGCAGTCCACACCATGCAGGACAATGCCACCTCTCTCTATCAATTTTGATATGCTCCGCAAGGCACGCTTGTAGTTTTTGCTCAAAAATTCTACAACAGTTCATCAGATCAGACACATATCTGTTAGTTTTGCAATATTTAACCTGAACTATAAGGGCTAGTAGAGCTTCATCATACACATTACACGACAAAACCAGAGACTCAATAAAGTACCTTAGTATGATTCCCATGCTAATTGTCGGCTAATTACAATTTATGTTACGTCTGGCAGAGATCAATGCAGCGTGATCACTCGAAGATAATTTGCCAAAATCCTACAAGCTATTACACTGCATCATGTTGCATTCTTACATTCTATCAAACATAACCCATTGGGAACCAGAGAAC
Source organism: Lophocereus schottii (assembly GCA_002740545.1). Lineage (NCBI taxonomy): Eukaryota > Viridiplantae > Streptophyta > Magnoliopsida > Caryophyllales > Cactaceae > Lophocereus > Lophocereus schottii. Next base: position 1,697 of record NCQV01092620.1, on the reverse strand, counting down.
ATGATAGAGTCAGCACGGTAATTAAGCTTATCAGAATACCAAAGAGACGTGAAAGACATGGAGATGGATGGAGATGGAGTTTTGTACCTTGAGAATCAAGAGAGGTGGCGATGATGTTTGTAGCTGAACTAAAAGCTTTTGCCAAACTGGCAGAGAAGGAGAAGTCCCCTTCACCAACCAACAATATCTTCTGAGAGCTTGTGTAAGGCCCTAGTCTTCTTTCTTCTGACATAATCTCATTGCTAATTACCGCCCTTTCTATGTTACTCTCATTTACATAATCCACTTTTGTTATGTCTTTTGCTTCACTGCCATATGGCTGTTTTCCTTTCTCTGGTGGCTCATGTTCGCTTGTTATGACATCCTTTATCTCCTCTACATAAGCTATGTTGGTTTGTTGATCCAAAAATGGCATGCTTGAATTACCCGTGTCTTTATGACCAATATGAGAATCCAAGCAGGATTCAGAACATGGCATGTCAATAACCGGCTTCTCATTTAGGTTGGCAATAGAATCCCCCAGTAAGGGATGTGAGTAAATGCTCGGAAAGATGGTCGGATGAGGAAAACTAGGTTGCAATCCAGTATCA
>NCQV01092611.1:1063-11093 GCA_002740545.1 Lophocereus schottii | reverse complement strand
TATTATTATTTAAATTAAAATTAATTCTTGTTCAATGACTTGTGTGGTTATTATTGTTTGAGCAGAATATAAATGGTTATCCACATCATAAGTAGATGTATAATAGATTATTGTCTGATCGTAGTGGTTATACACAAGAATTTCTAAATGAAGTAAATCAATTTGATGAATTTGCACACAGGTAGGCAGAGTTTTTAAATGGGGGAAAGTATAGATGTCCTTGTACTAAATGTAGAAATAGGATGTACTTAACACCGGATGAGGTCAAGATGCACCTTATGTATAATTTTTCTGTGAAAGGGTATTGATTTTGGATAAGTCATGGAAAAGTAGAGCCTTAGTAATATGATTTTGGGTATTCAAATTGTAAAATTCCTAAAGTTGGAGGTTCACGTCATGTTAATAATAACTATAATGAATCCTACGTAGATCATATGGAGTACATGGTTGGTGATGCTATAATGGCAAATCAAAATGTAAGGGATGAGAAGTCAAGCATTTGCCGAAAACTATTTTATAATATGGTTCAAACTGCTGAACAAACCTTACATGATGGTTGTTCCACCTACAGTGAGATCTCTGCTACTCTGAGACTGTTGAGTATCAAATCTAATTATAACATGCCATAAACTGTTTCAATAAAATTGTTCAGCTAATGAAAGAGATGTGCCCACCTAACAACCATGTGCCAAACAACTATGGGCAAACGAAGAAGGTAGTAAAAATCTAGGCAAGGATGTGGTAGACATTAACCGTTACTGTAAAGGTTGCATGTTATTTTTTAAAGAGGATGCAAACCTAGATGCATGCAAGTTGTATGGACATTCAAGATGGATGAGATAATAGTCATAACAAAGGAATCAGAATCCATTGTCATACTCAAGAATGCATTACTTGCCATTAAAACCTCGACTTCAGAGGTTGTATGCATCAAGAAGTGTTGCAGAGCACATGAGATGACAATATGAATATCGGCGTAAGGACAGTGTTTTATGTCATCCATCAGATAGGCAGCATGGAAATACTTTGATAACAAATACCCTGATTTTATTGCAGAGCCTTGAAATATGAGGTTTGGCTTATGTGTTGATGGATTTAATCATTACACTTTATCTTCAAGATCTTACTTCATTTGGTTAGTGGTAGTTACACCTTACAAACCCCCCAATTGCGTATGACCACACCATTTATGTTTCTTACTTGTGTAATACCCGATCCTAAAAATCCCAAGAACAAAATAGATGTATATTGACAACATCTTATTGAAAAATTGAAAGAGTTACAGGATGTTGGAATTGAAACATATGACATTTCTATGGACAGACATTTTAGATGAAATCTATACTTATTTGGACCATCAATGATTTCCCTGCATATAGAATGTTATCTGTGTGGAGTACTAATGGATAATTCACATGTCCTGTATGTATGAAATAATAAAAGGTTTTGAGATTAAAAAATGAAGGTAAATTCTTATGGTTTGATTGTCATCGGTGTTTTCTACCAAGGAACCATGCATTTAAGAAGAAATAGAACAGTATTTAGGAAAGACAGAATTGTTTCAGGGGTCCTTCTCGCCACATATTTGGGGAAGAACTTTATGCCTATGTGAACGATTACCCAATGGTAACTACAAATGATGACTTTGTTATACCAAGCTTTAAGGAAAATGAGCACAACTGGACAAATAGGAGTTTCCTTATTGACAACACCAATTGCTCCACCATAATTTGGATGTGATGCACATAGAGAAGAACTTCTTCAAAAACATGATTAACACTATTATGTATGTTCATGGAAAAACAAAGGACAATGTCAAATCAAGAATGGATGTTGCAAATTTATGTGATAGAGACGAATTACATTTACAGCCAGACCCTAGTGATAGGACGGTGAAACCAAAAGCGAAGTTGGTTCTTCCTGTGGATAAACGAAGAGAGTTTTGTGAATGGGTAAAGGAGCTTCAAATACTTGATGAACATTGCTTTAATTTGAGGAATATCGTGGACCCTAACGATGCAAAGTTCAACAACATGAAAAGTTATGATTGTCATATGTTCATAAAGACTCTTTTACCCATTACATTTGGGACGCTCCCAGATGATGTGTTAAAACCTCTCATTGAGATAAATCAGTTCTTCAAGAACTTGTGCTTAACAACACTGTGAGAGGACATGTTTGAGGAAATGCATCGAAACATTGCCATCACTCTCTGTAAGTTGGAGAAATTTTTCCTCTTGGCTTCTTAAATGTAATGGAGCACTTTGGTAGAAGAGGCTCAACTTGGTGGTCCAATACAATACCAATAGATGTATCTATTTGAAAGGTAAAATAAACTGTATTTGATGAAACCTTAACTCAATTCTTATCTGTGCAATCACTTACGAGTGATGGGAATTGTAAAGTTGTTAGGTACTTTAGCCAATTGAAGAAAAAGATAAAACAACAAGCGTGTCCTAAAGGTTCAATCACAGAAGCTTACCTAGAAGCTGAGAAGACATTCTTCGCCTCCTTTTACTTCGGCTCTAATGTGCCCTCCATCCACACTAGATGTCGGAGAAATGAGGATGGCAATGGGTATAATAATCAGTTCCCAGCTCTATATGTGTTTAAACTGCAAGGGACTGATATTGGTAGGGAAAGATTAAGGTATCTCACAAATGCTGAATATGTTGCTGCCCATCTTCGCATGTTGTTAAATTATGATAAACTAAAACCTTATATTGGGTGAGTACTGTATTAAGTTTCTATTAGGTTTATCATTTAGAACACTAGTTTTACTTACCACCTTCATAAAATGTCGCAAAATTTTCACAGAACAAGTCAGAACTACACGTCCCAATATCACCGATGCTGATGTTGACACCATTATCGGAACTCATTTTGTAGATTGGTTTAGTCAAAATGTAAGTAATGTAATTTATTGCTTGATAATTTTAACATAACAGTTTGGTGCATTGTATTAACTAAAACTACACCTTACGTCACCTTAGGCGCATTACATTCAACTATTCGAGAACCACAAACATTAGTACTTGACACAATTGGCTATGAAGCCAAATCGGCATGTGTTGACGTGAACGACATATAGAATTAATGGATTCAAATTCTACACAGAAGGCGAGTGGTTTGATCCTACATCAAATTGTGGGACACAATCTCATAAACTAAACAAACTTATTAAGGTACATTACATACGGAGGTATCGAAAGTATAACCCATTTATCTTCCCAAATACCACATCACAAGTATACTTTATGCCACATCCAGATCGCTTAAGGAATAGGGCCAATTGGCCTGTTGTCATATCAACCAAACCAAGAGCAAGAGTGGATAAGTAATACACTCTGCCTACTGTTTATCAACAAACGGATATGACGACACTCGTCAAACCTGTGAATGATGTCATCCCTACATCATTAGTGGATGAAAGTGCACCACCGAAAGAGGTTAATGATGAAATGGGTTTTTCATTTGTTCTAACTAATAAGGGCATAGATGATGAGGAGGACGATGAAAGTGATGAAGAGGCTGAGTGGGATGACAGTAATGAAATAGACGAAGTAGAGGAAAATCTGCATTTATATGATGATGATGACGATGACGATGACGATGACGATGACGATGACGCTGACGATGATGATTATGATGCAAATGATTGAGTGCTTATGAATTGTTATGTATTTCAATACTTACTTGGAAAACTATTGGTTGTTACTTTACTTTTATTGGATGAATGAATTTTGAAAATATCTGTTACCTACCTATTATGTTGTCCGACTAAACAGCTGATATGTGCAACTGTTATATATTTTTACTTACATTTGTTATCAACTATTTCAGGTATGGATTCCACTTCTCGTCGAGGTATGTCCTCTGCTTGAGGTAGAGAACGAGGGTGTAGGAGCTCCATCGTAGATCCTACTGCAATTGGCATTGATCAGTCTTCTCCCTAGGTACCTCAAACCCCAGTTTAGCCAGGAGCAACAATGGCTACTTACATACCAGGTCTTTTCATGACCTATTCCTTCCCCATTTGGGGTTTTCCATCATCAAACCCCATATATTCCCAACCAGACAACCATGTACAATCAATTTGCCTATAACATTCCTCCGAACCCCCCTTTTCTCATCCCTGTTCAACCAACTCCCCCACCCATCGACCCTAACTCAAACCAGTCCCAAGAAAACATTGCTACTGGAGAATGAGAAGCACAATCTAGTCATGGGAGCACTCGAACAAAGACTTATATTGAGCCAGATGGTAATGGGTAAGTTCAAGTATTTTATTTAAGAACTAGTCAATTTGAATTTCAAGTATTTTGCTCAACAACTAATCAATTTGATGTGTTTTTTCAATTAGATTTCTCCTAAATGAAGGTGCACTTAGTAGGATTTCTCTCATACTTCAAAGCAAACATGACGGAGTGTGGCCTACTTGGTATAAAGAGCCCAAACCTGTATAGAATTTGTAGTTTGCAGAGTTCAAGGTAACTAAAGTCACTACATATTAACTCTTTGTGTGACAATAACAAATTACTATTGTATGATTTGATGTATTTGTTGTCTTCGTAATTACAGAAGTGGTTTACTTGAGATCCGGTCAATGAGGACTGTATAAGAAAAAAATTTGAAAACAGAGGCAATGCACGCTTGAGAGACTTACTTGGCAAAGCATGGAAGCACAACAAGAAGCCTATTTGGCTCAGTGATGCTCAATGGGAGAGACCCTAGCAATACTGGGCAAATGAACCTTACAAGAAATTGCGTGAAACAGCCCAAAAAAATCAACTAGGTACTCCAGAAAAGTGGTGCCCCATCTCTGCACACCTGTGGCTCGATCTCTATGCATGAACATAGGAGGCGTATGGTAACAAACTTTCCTATGTATTTTTTTATTTTTAATACTCTAGGCCACTTTGAATGTGGTTTGACTTGTGTTTCATATAATTTTGTTTGGCACGTAGAGGGAACAACTTCGGACTGATCCCATAATTGTTGAATTATTCAATCGCACTCACAAACTTCATGGCAAAGAAGATGCCCATTGGGTTGACAAGAAATCACAACAAACATATGTAAGCTATTCTCAATTTTTAATTTTTAGTAGTAGTTCAAACAGGATTCGAATACTTTAATTTCATTAACTGTAACATATATGATTTTCTGCATATGTAGTGATATTGTAGGAACCCTTTGAATGTGAATTTCAAAACGCAATCAACTTTTAAAGGACCAGGGATGACAATTCTCAAGATCCATCCCAAACACTTCCAAACCTAAATGAGTTGTGGGTGAAGACGTATAAGAACAAAAAAGATAGTATTTATGGCATTGGCGATAACGCTGTCAATATTAGAGAATCCTGTCACTTTAGTCCCACTCAGCGAGTTGGTACGGTTTTCATATTAAAATTTCAATGGACATGGTTATATGATAAGTTTATTTAACCAATGCATACTTCACATAAATGGCTATCAGCAGGTATAGGCTATATGCCATCACAATAAAAGCTGAATGATTTAAGGGGTGCAGTAACCAACTTTAGGGGGGTGAGCTAACCAACTTGGGGGTAAGCTAACTTCACAAGCTAAAAGTTACCGGTTGCTTATGGAAAAAAGTAAGCAACGGGGAGAGTCCACTAAAATGCTCACCCAAAGCAACCAGCAACTATGCCAACAAATGATGTGCATCGATCAATGATTGCAAGCTTCCTTTCAAATGAAAAGCTTCTGGCTTGGGATCTCGACCATCATTTGTTCATCATTCACAACATAACGACGATGAGGATAAGTATGAGGATGAGGACGAGGATTAAAAAGATAATGATCCTCACCTTGATGATTGAGTAGGTTGCTGTTTTCCCTCAATTGGTGGTTCTCCTCCTTTGTTCTTTATGGAGTATACGTCTTGGTGCTTACTTCTCTTTCTTCTTAGTGCTTACTTCATTCCCCTCCTCTTGGTGCTTGCTTCTCCCTCCTTTGTCTAACTTTAGTTAACTAGCAATTGAGATTTGTGGTTTGTGATATATACTCTTTGTTTGGGACTTATGGTTTGTAAATTGAAAACAAATGGTTTCAAGTGTTGGTTTCAAGCGTTGCTTTTTATGTGGTATTCCACATGTTTGTGGTTTAGAAATTATTAGAATGCTTCGAATGAAATCATACTCGAAGCCATTAGATGTTCATGGAGTGAATACTATTTGTAAATTTCTTGTAGGGATTTAAATGTATGTACTGATGGATACAATCAAAAACAAGTGTTTTTATTTTTAAAAAAATTACAAATATAGCGACGGGCTGGCAACGGAATAAGAGGTTTTCTTTCTTTTAAAAAAAAAATAATAAAAGTGAGCGACGGAATAAAAATCCATCGCCATTAGCAACAGAAATTCCATCGCTATTTTCGTCGCTAATATAGCGATGGATTTTTAGTCCGTCGCCGACTTCCCTGCCTTTTCATCCCCTATCAAAAATTGATCTGTCGCTGTGTCCATCGCTGGGTTCGTCGGTATTGATGACTAAATTCTGAAATTCTGTCACCAGGTACTCAACAACGAATGAAAATCCGACAACCCTTTTCTTTCGCCAATTCTGTCGCTGAAATCAAAATTTCGTCGCTATTCTTCCATTTTCCATCACTGATTCTATCGTTATATGGACTTTTTTTTTTAGTAGTGATATAGAATTAACATTACCCAAAGACTTATCCTCCTTAGCATCTCCCTTATTCTTAGAAGGAGGGGGCCTTAGATGGAGAAGTAGACACATCATGAGACTCACATTCTTGAGAAGAAGGAAGAGAATAAGTAGGGGGAGGACACATATTTGCATCATCTCACCCACATGGGTGTCAACTTCCTTACCCGACTGCATAGAGATCATGGCATTAACCTTCCTCACATCATTGGAACCAAAAGAAGAAGAAGGTTCCCTTTTGGGTTCAAGTCAGGTTGACTAGGAAAAGTCCCTATTTCTCTATTTGACATAGTCAGTTGGGCAAAGTATTCACTCATTTTCTTCGCTATCCTCTCACTGGAGTCTTTGAGCTTTCTCATCATTCTTTCCATACCTCTCACCCTCTTACTCACTTTGTTAATTTCATTATATTTAAGGGCGGATAAGATTAAGCAGCAATCAATTGAGGAAGGGCCCTCTAGAAGTATTATATGCCCCTTGAAATGGTGGCCTTTGATAAGAAGAAGAAGAGGTGTTTCCTTGAAAACCACCACCTTGGGTATTAGGCATTAAAGTATTTTTTGTTCTGGTCCATGCAAAGTTCGGGTGCTTATCCCACCCCGAGTCAAATGTAGGAGACTAGGGGTTAAACCTTGGCCTTTGAACGGTTGCACTCAGTTTTCCTAGTTCTTGGCTTGTAGCTAATTATTGAGAAAATAGGGGATATGAACTTAGGAAATGATTAGGGGGATGGCACTGGGAGCATGGAACAATTTAGGGACGGGACAATTGCTTGGTGATTAGGACAAGACTATTCCTTGCAGTATATTCTCAAGGGCTGCAAAACAAGTGTCAATTGATGCAGTCATGATCACATGTATACCCCCTTTTGACTACGAATCTGGGAACCTAAACTCTCATCCGTCATTGTCTTCCATTATAATGTCTTTTCCGTAAGTTCCTCTAAGATCTCTCAAGCCTTGGCCTCACTTTTTTTTAAGAAACTCCCTTGACACATGGATTCAACTATGGTCCAGTTATTTTGGTCAAGGCTTTTGTAGATGATTTGGCACAAATATTATTGTTCTAGGCCATGGTGGGGCCATTGAGATAACAAGAGCTTGAACCTATCAAAAAAAACGTTCAAAACGATCCTTTCTAGTTATACAAAGTGATTAATTTCACGCCTTAATTTTACAGTCCTCCCATTCGAAAAAAATTTCCTTAAGAAAATCTCACAAACCCATCCCATGTGCAGATAAAGTTTCCACAGAGGGTATGTATCCATTTTTTGCCGAACCTTTAAGGAAAAGAAATGAAATGCAGCCTAACAATGTCTTGGGCATATTGAGGAATTGCATCATTGACCGTACTTAAATTCACTTAGAAATCAGTAAGCATCCCATCTTTAAAGAATTTGGGAAGTGTGGTCATGTATTGTGGACTAAAGGCAAATTACCCATTCTTAGTAAGTTTTGGAGCTCAAACGCACGAGGGATTAGTAGACCTTAGGGGACAGAAAATTTGGTTTAGTTTAGGGAGAAGGAGGACTCCAGCTTATTCCTCCGCCATGGTTTCCAGATTGAGTACTAAGGGTTGGGTTACCGCGATGTGGGGTTGTGCAATTTCAAGACGAATGAGTCTTCTGCAACTAGAGGACCTTGTCCAAGCACTCATTCATCCTTTTTGTTTTTGCTTGAAATTTTCAATTTTTTTTAGATTTGTTTCTAAACGACCAATTAAGGTATGTACAACAATCAAGACTGAAACTAATGCGAATCTAATGCAATCATCTCCAGTAATGAAGTCAATTTGTTGTTAGATTTTTGTGGTGAGACAGGGGCATTGTCATCTTCTCGGATAACAGGAGATTAGCCTAAGTTTGTCTCAATCGTGAGAGGGATTTGATATGATTGACTAAGCTAAATTGCTCTAAAATGCAAACCTAGACTAACTACGCTACAAATAAGGACTCAAATTTGACACAAACTATTAAAAATTAAACTAACCTATATATCATCAAATAATGCATGAACATAAAACACTTCACACATCAAAAAGAGTGGTTGAGGCTTGACATGGCCCTTGGCATGACATGACCATCAAGAATTCCCAACAAATTGTCAGAAGATCACCCAAAAAGAGAGAATCCATCCCAAAATCAATTGTTCTACTTAATAATAAGCAATAAAATGAGGAAAGAGCAAGTTACCCCCAAATCAAATTCTCTTGATGATGGATTTTTCATGATCAATGTTCTTCTAATCAACAACCAATTACCATAAAATAATAATCAATCCAATCTTAGGTTCCATGGATGATCCTTGAACCTTGAAATAAATGATGTAAAAGAAAAGAAGATTAAATTTTGAGGAGGAGATTAAGAGCCAAATCCATTGGGATTTGACTAAGAATCTCCCGACAACCGCTAATTCATCAGAACCCATGGTTTGGGGTGAGTTTGAGTTTGCAAAAAATAGAGAATTGTTAGGAATCTAGGAGGGAGAAAGTAAGATTAGATGCTAATGAGAGAAGAGTGTTAAGAAATTACTAGAAATCAATCAAAGATCAACTTTCATTAATGGAAAATCAAGAGTTTATAATGGCTACCTAGAAAGAAAAAAAGATGGTATTCTAAAGGTAAACCCTAAACAATCTCATCTACCCCTTTTCATTAGCCTAATCCCAATTTTGTACAAGTGATTTCGCAAGTTAGCATGGGCATGCCACGTGGCACGACCCTACTGTGCCAAATTTTTGGCTTCCTGTGTTGCCAGGTAAGAAAAAAAAGGATGGTATGAGCAAGCCACATGGCATGGGGCCTCGCTTTAGATCCTTGTTTGCTTCATTTCTTGTTCTTTTCCTCCTCCAGCACACTGTGGATTGTCCTTCTGGCATTTCCAAATTTTTAGGCCTCAAAGTGGGTTGACAAATGCTCCAATTTGGAACTTCTTCACTTTTATTCCCACAAAATCCAAAACACAAATCACTATATTAATAGTTATTTAAGAGCTGAAACCAAGTATGAGAGAGGTGAAAACTATATCGGTTAATAAACGAATAGGCTCAAAGATAAGGTCACCTTATTCTTTGATAGTAGGGAGGAACCAAAGGGTTCTAACGGATGAATAAGGAGAAAAGGTAGTTAGTGGCTAAGAGCATATGCAATGGTGATTCATAATTTTGGATCACAAGTGGGGCCCACACCCTCTACATCATCTCATAAGCCAACTTTTTCTCTCTTTTCTAAATACTATGGATCACCAACTTGGATCACCAAATAAAATAACATTTTATGGACCCCACTACTAACATATTATTAGATTTTAGACTTTTAAGAGTTTAGTTGGCAA
>NCQV01092587.1:12006-47248 GCA_002740545.1 Lophocereus schottii | reverse complement strand
AAAATATGGATAGAATTGAGTTGAATTTTTCTTTTACTTCTAACTAATGTGGCTGATATTTAGCCATCTAAAAGTAGCTTTTTGCTAGTTATAGTTAGGTACAAATAATTTTAATTAATTAAATTCAATTATACAAACTTTTTCGGCCTCAAATTAGACCCAAATGAATTGAGCTCGGAAAAAAAATGGCATTCCGTGGCGATAAATTTTTTGTGATGCTATGGAAAATAATTTATCGCTTAATCATATTTACCAAGGCCTACCATCGATTCACTGGAAATATTATGATAATTAAAACTTGAACTGTAAAGTGGGGCCCCAATGAATTTTTCTAATCAGAATGATTAAATACGATGAATGAATGCGAGAAAATTAATAATATGGCTTAATTAAATAAAAAAACATGATTTAGAGTCGGGCTGTTACAGGCTTTCCGTCCTTAAAGAGTTTTGCCCTCAAAACTTATGAACTTTGTCAAAACATGTGGGATTACCTCAAATAGGTGTGGGTACTTGGCTTTCATTTCTTCCTCGGTTTTCCAAGTGGCTTCAAAGGAGGTATGATTTGTCCAAAGTACTTTGACTAATGGTATCTGCTTATTGTGTACTATTTAATCCTGCGATTGAGTATCTGAATTGCGAGGTCTTCATACACTAGAACCTCAAGGACTTCAATAGGCTCAATTACGACAGCGCAGTCAGGATCTGGGATGTACTTCCTAAGTTGTAAGATATGAAACACGTTGTGTACATGTTCGAGTTCTACAGGCAGAACCAACCAATAAGCTTCGCGCTTCACTTTCTCAAAAACTTCATCTGACCTAATATATCTTGGGCTCAGTTTTCCTCGTGCACCAAACCTCTTTATGCCCTTAGTTGTCAAAACTTTGAGAAAAACCTTATTGTTTACCTAAAACTCCAAAGGCCTCATTTCTTTGTGAAGATAGCTTTTCTGTTAACTCTGGCTAACCTAAATATGCTCATGAATCTTCGTTATTGCCTCAGTACTTTCTTGGAATAGTTCTGCGCCTAAGGTCAATGCCTCATCTTAGCCATTCTGGCGAAAAAGGGTTCTACATTTTTTTCTGTATAAAGGCTTAAATGGGGCCATTTTAATGGTGAACTTGGAACTATTGTTGTAAGAAAATTCCACCAATGGTAAGTCATTTTCCATTTCCCTTGGAAGTTTAGTACACAAGCTCTTAACATGTCTTCTAAAATCTGATTCCGTCTTTCAATTTGCTCATTTGTCTTAGGATGATAAGAGCTGCTAAAATTTAATTTGGTTCTAAAGGCTTTTTAAAGCACTCGCCAAAAATGGGCTTGAAGTCTCTTATCTCTATCTGACACTATATCAATTGGAATTCCATGCAATTAAATTTGAAGACTAGATCGAAGAACTTGAACAAGACAAAATTGAAGAAGTTACAGTCGATTGATGAAGACAAAGAACTAGGTTTAGGCGTGAGGATTCTGGGATTTGCTGTGTTTCTGTTTTCTGGGGGCCTATGTACGTGAGATGCTGCAATTGGAAAGAGTAAAACTTTTTGTTGGTAATTACCAGATACTTTTTTATTTCCAAATTAATGCTGCAGAACTATGTGTATTTTTTTTCCCTAGTCTAATTAATTAGTACTTTTTAGTTTTATTTATTTCCAAATATGCATTTTTTAAATAATTATTCAATTTTTTCCGTGATAACATACTTTTTAATGACAATAGAAATTCTTTTACAGATGAATATGTTGGTGATATAATTACAACACCAACAAAAAATTAGATTGTTGGCAATATTAGGAATCATTTTTCCCTCCAAAATTGAAAACTTTAATGCCAACAAAACTAATTGAATCTATTACAAAAACTAATTTTTACTAATAGATCCTAGTTTTTGGCACTAAATGTTGGAAATTTTAGGCCCTTATTGTTATATTATATATATTTGCCTACTTTATATTCTTTTTTCATATTATTATAAGTAATTTATGTTTAACTTAAGTTTAATTTGGAACTCCTAATTATAACAAAAGTAAAATTAGACATAATATTTAAATATAAATTTATTTAATTTGATCATAATAACTTAATTTTGTTTTTGCACTCCTAATTATAACAAAAGTAAAATTAGACATAATTATTAAATATATATTTATTTAATCTTGATCATGATAACTTAATTTTAGTTCGCCACTCCTAATTTTTTCAAAAATGGAATTAGATAAAATTTTTAAGTATATATTTATTTAATCTTTTTCACGGTATGCGCCATAATGAACAATGCCAACATAGCTTTTTACCTTTCACAATTTGTTGGTACAATTGTAACAATACCAATAAAACATTTGGACATTGTAAATATTGTTGGTGATGTATTAACAATACCATCAGATACGTTACTTCTGTTGCAATTTATTTGTGTTCATTTAGCGCCACAAACTTATAGCCATTTTACCAATAAACAAATCAATCTGATGGTAGAAATAAACTTCTACCAATAGAAAATATTATTTGTTGCTAGGTTTCTGTTGTAATAAGTCCTTTTTTTATAGTTAAATTATCTCCTTAACATATAGTTGAGCCAGTCTTTCGACTCCCCAAGTATCTCGAATTGGCAAAAAATAGGCAGATCTAGTGAGTGATCAACTATTATCCAGATAGCATTCTTCTTTGAAGCAGAAAGACATAGTCCCATGACAAGTCCATTTAGGTTGAGTCCCACTTCCAAGTTAGAGTTTCTAAAGGTCGAAGTTCACCACAGGACGTTGACACTCAACATTAACCTTTTGGCAAATTAGACACTTGTGCATATACTTTACGATCTCTTTCTTCATATTATTCCAACAAAAAGTTTTGCCTCAGGTCTCTATACATCTTGGTGCCTTATGGAGGCACAAAGTATCGACCGTTGTAAGCCTCTTTTAACATCTTCTTCCTTAACTCCATATTTTTGGGTAAAACATCGGAAGTTCTATAATCGTAAGGTTCCTCATGTACAACAAATCTAGGTAACTTCTCCCTCTCTAAGTTTTGCTTTATCCATTGGAGCACAGGATTTTCCTAGATCACTCGAATTTCCTCTACTACAGAGGGCTATAAAGTGAGTGCTGATAATTGGACATTTGACTACCAATGTGGCACTAATTGAACACACAAGTCCTCTAGCTCTCTTAAGAGCTTCAATTGAGTAATCACTATAGTGTTCAAGGCTTCAAGTTATGTTGTGACTTCCTACTTAGGACATCTACCACAACATTTTCCCTTCCCAGATGATATTGGATCTGTAGATCATAGTCTTTAAGCAATTTTATCCAATGCCTTTGTCTCAAATTGAGCTCCTTCTGAGTGAAGATATACTTCAAACTTTGATGATTACTATAGATCTTACAGGATACTCCATATAAGTAATGTCTCCAAATTTTAGTGCAAAGACCACAACCGTTAGTTCTAGATCATAGGTAGGGTAGTTTATCTTATAAGGCTTAAGCTGTCGAGAGCCATAAGATAGCACTTAATCTTCCTGCATCAGAACACACCCTAACCCATTCTTTGATGCATCACTGTAGATAGTGCACTATCTACCTTCTACTAGTGGTGTTAGGATTAGAGCGATGATTAATCGCTATGGTAATTCTTGAAATGCCCTTTTACACTTCTCAGTCCACTTAAACTTAATAGCTTTCTTCAACAAGTTGCTTATGGGAGATGTTATCTTTGAAAAATCCTTGACAAATGTTAGGTAATACCCGGTAAAACCCAAGAAGCTTCTAATCTCAGTGACATAGATTGGCCTTTTCCACTATGTAATTGCTTTCACCTTTTGGGGGTCAACCTTAATCCCCCCCTTTGAAACTACATGGCCCCAAAAATACACTTTTTCTAATGATAACCCATACTTCTTTCATTTTTCATAGAATTGGTGTTTCCTCAGGGTCTGTAACATTACTCTCAAATGAATGGTGTGTTCATCTCTTTTCTTGGAGTATATCAAGATGCCATCTATAAATACCACCACAAAAACCTGTCCCAACAAGGTTTGAAAATTCTATTCATCAAATCCATAAAAGTTACAGGTGCATTAGACAAGCCACAGGGCATCAGCTGAATTCATATTGACCATAACTGGTCCTAAATGCGGTTTTGGGGATGTCTTGGGGTTTAATCCTAAGTTGATGGTATCCAGACCTCAAATGAATCTTGGAAAAGACTTCTGCTCCTTGCAGTTGATCAAATAAATCACCTATTTGGAGAAAAGGGTATTTGTTTTTTTATGGTGATCTTGTTCAGTGTCTTGTAATCGATGCACAATCTCAAGGTTTCATCCTTCTTCTTTACAAATAAAACTGGGACAGCCTATGGTGACACATTAGGTATGATAAATTCCTTTTTTTAGTAGCTAATCTAATAATATCTTTAGTTTTCTAAGCTCTATCGAGGCCATATAATGGGGCTTTAGAGATGTATTGGACTAATTCAATCCCAAAATTAATTTCTTTTTGAGGGGCAAGTCCTAGTAACTCTTCATGAAAACATATCTAAATTCACAAACTACGACAATATCTTCTACTTTTTCTTTCATTTTTTATGTATCAATGGCATAACACCAATACCTAATACATCCTTGACACAATAGCCTGCTTGCTTGCATGGCAAAAATTAAGGGACAAGGTTTTTCCTCTCTTTGCCCATAAAAACATACTTCCCTCCCTCTTTCATCCCTCAAAATAATATTAAGGTCTTCACAATCAATCTTTGCCTCATAAGTACACAACCATTTCATCACCAAAACGATACCAAAGTTTGACAAATCAAATTGAATCAAGTCTCCAGGAAATATGATTCCACTAATAGTAATAGAGACAAGCTTATAGAAGATACGATACTCAACTAAACAGTCATTCAACAACTTGATTTTGTAATTGGTTTCTACCATTATATTCTAAAGGTTCAATTGCTTGGTAGATCAGGTAGATATAAATGAATGAGTAGCATCTGAATCAAAAAATACACAAAATGATTTTGAATTTAACGAGAGAGTTTAAGTAACTAGCGTAGTAGAGTGGCAGCTTCTTTCTTGCTCATCAAATACGCCCTTCCTACCACTATAGGCCTTATTGGTGGGGCCCTTTGGCGAGTTTAGGGCTAAGGATTTTGTTGTGCCATTATCTATAACTTTTAATCTTGAGGAACAGGCGGCAATGAGATGTTTCAGACTACCACACCACATGCATTTATTAGTTCTTCCTTAACATTCAAGAGTGGTGTGGTTGGTTCTTCCACATTTCTCATAAGGCTTTGCTGGGCCTATAGGACAACACTTGGGAGGAGCTAGAGTAGGTGTCTTCTGGTTTACACTCTCACTCAATGCTCCTCGGTCGATCCCTTTCCTCTTTTGATTGATTGGGTTCAACACCCTCAACTCAGTCTTCACTCATTCCACTTCCATTGCTTTTTCATATAACTCTTAGTAGGTATGGATTGGTTGACTAGTTAGCTAATTATGAATATAGGAAGCTAAACCTTTTTAAAATGTCCTCATCACTAGTTTCTTAGAAGACACAAACTTAAGGACAAACATGGATAGTTCTATAAACTTACTAGCATATTGCATTACCATCACACTTTCAACCTTCATCACTTCCATAAACTCTTTTTCTTTTGCTGTAAACCATAACCAGATAAAATTTAACTTTTAGTTCTTCCAGTAATTTATTGCACATGAATTCAAGCCTTAATAGCTTATCTTTCCTAGTGTTCCACCAAATGTCTGATTTCCTAGTCAGGCAAAACGTTCGCCTTTTTCTTATCTGGAACCTCTACTACTGTGAAAATTGTCTCTATCCCTCTAAATCCATTCCTCTAGCTCCACTAGGCCGTACTTTCCACCATAAACTTTAGGGTTTGTTGTGCTACCCTATCTACTAGTTTATCATCTTTAGGAGGGAATTTAGAAGGTGTTGGGGGAATTCATTTCATCAATTCAGGCACTAAGGTTTGCCAGTAGTTAGGTTTCCCAATATCATTAGCCAATTCAATGAGAATCGGGGGCATTACACTAAGTTTTGGTGGTCGTTGAAACAAGCTTGGTCACTTGACCCTTGACCGTGGTTTGAATTATCTCCCATGTGGTCTCCATATTATTTTGTACAAATTGAGAAATTCTTATTATACATTAGTCACTTAACTACAACCAACATGTAAGATAAGCATACACAACATATACAAAGTAACATGGCTCCATTATTATTAAAACATAAACTAAAGGTTCATCACATCATTGCCATAACTGTTTATTCACATAAATATACATGGTTCAAGAAAAGAATATCACATCTAGCTGTCTAACTAGGGTTAGCCCTTAGTCTTTCCTCCTAGCTAATGTGCTACCTAGCTATTATAAACTAAGTCCTCCACATCCTAAAAAGAAGGTGAGAATACTTAACATAGTTAGAAGGATCTGTCTAACTATATACAATGCCATAACCTGCACAAAATTTATCTATCTAACCAATTGCACTATATACATGTCGGGCTTAAAATTTAATGTAACCTTGCTGAAAAGCCAGCACCTAAACACTGCACCAACTTAACGATCTCTAGATAGATCGTAACATGGATTAGACTCATCCCCAGGCTCCTCACCCGAGTCAAGGCTACGATGCGCCCGACTCTGCATCCTCAACATCACGATATGCCTTATGCTCCCCCAACTCTGGGTCCTCCTTTGGATCCTCCATCGACGCATCGTTCAAGCTAAGCTCCACTACCTCTAGTATATGAGGGAGATCCACAACCACATGAACCTCCCCTAATCCTAATGACAATGGAATGTTAGGTGGTCTAGGAGCGCTAGGTGTCGATGGTGATGGTGGTCCCTGGGCCGATGCAAGTAGGGGGAGGTGCGAAGTGCAATGGAAATACATGTTGCAGACTCTCCATAGTGATCCCCATCTGCTCAAACTCTTCCCTAAGCAACTACTTGGTGGTAATGGTATCCCAAGCCCCTGGGGCTGGAATATAGGTTCGTCCAAACCCAGGGCACTAGTCATCATAAAGCCATGGTATCGAATCCTAAACTCGACCCAAGGGTAACTATAGGTAAGGACTAGAACAGCCTACATGTGCAAAATGTAATACTATGAAATTCAGAAAAGGGGTCATGCATTTGGGCTACTATATCAGCATGTAGCAAAGAACTGTGAATGGCCACAGAAGCACCGACATCATATTGACTTCATACGGATCCATCTAATAAATGAAACATAAAAGAAGAACAAATAAGAGAGAGGTGGGCACTTCTACTATCACAAATCTCATATTTCTACTCTCCATACTGTATGTCCCATCAAGACAAATGAAACCTGGCTGTGATACCAAAAGTATAAGGCCCCCAATGGGCATATCTTACTAATTGTATATGTTTTAATTATTCCCTTAATTAAAACTGATAAACCTGATGGTTAGGCCGTCACCACCATCTAGAAGGACAAGGCTTTAAGTATGTGCACTACATATAACATAGTTAAGCATGGATTATAACCATTACACATTTAAATGTTACCGAAACCATATACAAACTATTGCTAACTATCATAAAGTTTACACACTAGAATAAAGCAATTCTCTATAAAGTTTATAACTTCAGCAACTGAATATCTCAAAATAAAGTTCCCAAAATATTCATAAACTCAAATTACTACTGATCCATCCAGATTCCCTAGCTCACTTATTGTCTTCAACTATTTTCCTAGCATGAGCGCAAGTCAGTGAGCATTTGCCTAAAATAAAACATGATAAACATTTTGAAATGTAAGTCAAAGCTCCATACAAGCATTCTGGCATTATTAAATGATTACTAAAAGATTGGTTGGGCCTACTTTGCAATTCATTCTAATTTAAAACAATGAATGCGATTAACGTAAAACTACGTTGCTACTTATTATCTGGTAATGAATCCCAAGCAACTGTTATGATCTATAAACATGTGCACACTTGTCAAGTTGATCGGGAGACCTAGCCTGTAGATATGCGGGTAATTAGAGGGGGAATTCCCTATAAATGATAACTGACGGAGTAATTAACTAGGCAAAAAATTACTAAATAAACCTATTTATTGATATACTTACCAAGACATTGTACTTTGATAAGTACATTCTGATTTCTAAAGATTCATGTAATGGACGTAACTGTTGTTCTTACAATGCAACCTCACTTGACAATATTTATGCAAATTGAGATGAAATAATGGATTGAATCCTGATTGTGGTTTAGAAATGTAATTATAGGTATACATAGTTAGTAAACAATACTCACTCACATAATTTCCAACTTTAATAGAAATTTATTAACTAAAAGGTATCCATAACTCAAACCATTCAATAGAAGATAAGTTATACTAACATGATTTCAAAATTAAATAAATTAAGGTAATTTGACTCGAGGTAAAATAATTTGGAGTAAAATAGACAAAAATAAAATAATTTGCATTATAATGGAAAGGCTTTGGTGGATATAAATGGAATATGAGTTTTTGATATTTCTGAGATGGACAATATGGGTTTAAGGCCAAGAGGGCCGTAGATACAGCTTACATTAACATAGATTGGCCCTACAAATACTATTCTTGAGTTATTGCTCTCCCCACTTCTCCAATTTTATTCACTTGTCCATTTAGTTAAATTTTTCAACACAAGTAAGTTTCTAAACACAATCAAAGTTGTTAAACTTAGCAACATTAATAATCAACCGAGGCTCCTAATAATACTTTCATTTTTTTCATGATTTCTACTTTCTCTCATAAAACCAAGCTAAATGCCCCCTTTTAGGACCATTAACCTTTGTTTCGTTCATATAATTGCCCTGTTTTAGCCACACACTCAAAATTACTTCATGATCAACCTTACCTATTTTGAATACTTTTCTTTACATAATCACTAAAAATGCTCCCATAACCTCATTTAGTTGCATTACTAAACAAACAACCTCTTTTGGCCACTCATTGGATTTTTTATAATCCAAAATTTTGACAAAACACACAACATCTTTCAAGCTTATAACATATCTTACCCCTAAATTGCATCTAATGAAATTCAATTAAACATACTTGATACAAAAACCAACCATGCTAATGCATGATCATGAAACCCTGCGTTATACCCAATTAAACTTTACATCTAAGCCCCCATAAATGGATCTAGTATGACCACCCATGACCTTTAATCCATTTTTCACACCAAAGATCACAACATTAAATCTAAAATCTCAAAGTTCGTCATTTTCAACATCAAGCTTGCATGATCATGTATGATTCTAAATCTTATTTACTTCCAAACTCATCCACACAAAATAAAATACCAAACTAACACTTATTTCTGTCAAGATAATATAATCCATGATCAAATCATTCGTTAAAACCCAAATTAAACAAGAAAAGTGTTCAGATTTACCCCACTTGACAGCTTAAAGGAGAGAAATGGAAGTGGTGTTTGGTGGTTGCAGGGGTTGTGCATGGTGGTGTTGGGGTTGGAGGGGGTGGCCAATAGTAGCTCTAGCTAGTGGCTGAAGGTGTCGGTAGCAACTCAAAGTCAGTAGTAGCAACAGCCAACAGAGGGGTCATAGGGGAGGAAGAGAGAAGAAGAAAACGTGGATTGAATTGAGTTAAATTTTTTTGACTTATCTAATTGACTTGGCTGATATTTAACCATCAAAAAGTAGCTTTTTGCTAATTATAAGTAGGCACAAATAACAATAGTTAATTAAATTCAATTATACCAACTGTTTGGGCATCAAATTGGGCTCAAATGAATTGGGCTCAAAAAAAATAGCATTCTATGGCCATAAAATTTTTACAAAGCTCAAAATTAAATTTTTGTGATATTATAGAAAATAATTTATTGTTTAAGAATATTTACGGGGGCTTACGATCGATTGATATGAAATCTTACTATAATTAAGACTTGAATTGCAAAGTGGGACCCAAAATAAAATTTTCCAATCGAAATATTTAAGCGCAATAAGTAAATGGAAGGAAATTAATAACATGGCTTAATTAAATAAATAAGCATGATTTAGGGTCATGCTATTATATCATCTTTTTTCTCTTATCTTGCGATTAAGAGAAGAAGTTGATTTGTGTCTCTTCTGATCATGAAGGTTCTATTGGGTGGTCGGTTGCATATTTGAAAGGGATTATTTCAGCTATTTACGTGCACAAAATTCATTTAGAGGACGATGTTAAACCTATTAGGCAAATGCAATATAGGATGAAATCCCACATGAAAGAAATTGTTTACAAAGTGGTTGTAATGCTTTTGGATCCATACATAATCTACCGTATTTTGATAGTCAATGGTTTAGTCCTATTCAAGTCACCCCGAAGAAATCTGGCATAACAGCGGTAAAGAATAATGAAAGCAAACTAATTCCTACTAGATAGACTACAGAGTGGACATTGATTATAGAAAGTTGAATTCTACCACTACAGAAGACCATATCCTTCTCCCCTTTATTAATCAAATTTTGGAAAAATTAGGTGGATAAAGTTTTTATAGTTTCTTAGATAGGTATTATTCTTACAGCTAAATGCCTGTCTATCTTAAGGACTAGGGAAAAACGACTTTCACATGTGCATCCAGTACATTTGCCTATTGGAGGATGCCTTTTGGGACAATAAAAAAAGTCACATTTGCCAATAGGGATCTATCTATTGGTGTAAGACACTTTTCTGTTGGTAAAAGGTTTTACCTACAGATAACCACGAATCGTTGGCATTAGTTTTTAATACCAATAGTAGTTTTCTTTGTTTGTAATGAACAAGTCTTTAGCAATCGATCTTACATTGTAGGTGTTATATGCTTTTACCAACATATATATCTATTGGTGTTTGTTATACTAGCACCTAATCTTGCCCAACAAACTAATATGTTGGTATAAAGTCTTTCCCTCCAAAACTGTTTACTGGTAATAAGTCATTCCCTTCATAATATCTATTGGTAGAGGTTTTTCC
Source organism: Lophocereus schottii (assembly GCA_002740545.1). Taxonomy (NCBI): domain Eukaryota; kingdom Viridiplantae; phylum Streptophyta; class Magnoliopsida; order Caryophyllales; family Cactaceae; genus Lophocereus; species Lophocereus schottii. The sequence goes on along the minus strand of NCQV01092587.1, from coordinate 36,247 downwards.
TGCTAACAATATCTGTTGGTAAAGGTCTTTCCTATGAACAGTATCTGTTGGTAAAATACTTTCCCACCAATAATATCCATTGGTAGAATGTATTTCCTGACAAAATTTTGTGTTGGTAACACTTATGTTCCCCTGTTGGTTAAAAAAATATGCTATGCATTAGAACTTATTGGGAATAGTAATATGGTAAACCTGTCACGATTTCCTTATACAAACCCATGCTATTATCTGCATACATTGGTCAAGATGGAAAACTTTGCCACAATAGTTTGGGACTTCATGACAGTTAACATGAGAGTTCACAACGTACAACCTTTATCCATACTCTAACAAAAGTGTATTGATGTACAAATTAGCAATTAGTAGCAAGTGCTTGATAATAATATTCAACAAGAATTCTAGCTAAATTAAATTAAAACAGTCAATTAGAAACTAAATATCTTGTTCTTCATTTCCTTTATCCTTTGGATTATCCTCTACAAATTCATGGTCATTTTCATTTTAGTTGCTTGCAACCTCATCCGTAAGTGAGGAAATTACATCCTCTGATAAGCCCTGTAAAAATTGGCGCAAAGAGCACCATGTTCTCAATAAACCATGACACATCACGCTAACTCATTAATAAAAGAGACATTAACTTGTTATCAAACACCCCCTCCCTCATAAAGAAACCAAATAATATTAAAAAGGCTAGAATTAACTCAAAAAGAAAACACCATGTGAAAGACATTTAACTTTTTAGTGGTTTTGTGTATTACAATCTAATTCTTACTTTGTTTCAGTACCTACCTAATGAAACTGAATAACATACACTGTCATCAACCAAACAACATAGTAGAACCATGAATACAAGATAACACAAGCAGTAAGCCTCCTTTTGTTGGAATCTCTCTCTTTAGGTGTACTTTTAACTTTTCCTATCAGTTTGAGCAGTAGCAAATCTACCAGCTTCTTTGTTCAGTTATTACGTAATAAGCTAAAATCACTCATGTACCATTCAAAATGTAACACTTAGCTCATAATAGCTTTTTAAAAGCATAATAGTAAAAGCTAAGTATAAATAATTCCATAACTAACACAATACCTATCAAGCTACACTATCAAATTAAGAGCGAGAAAGTTGAAACCAAGCGAACCTGGTGCTTTAGAAGGATTAGCATTATCTTCTCTACCTTATGAACTTTCTCTTTAGTTTCCTTATGCTCCTGCTCATTTTTGATTCTTTTAGCTCGCTCTTCCTCCAAAGCGCATCTTTTAGTATAGGAATGAGCCTATACCAAAGGTCTTTGTGTAACCATTCCTATCTTCTCCCACTACCTTTTTAAAAATGTCATCTCGAGTAGCAGAATCACATGTGTCATCCTCAAATTGAGACAACTCCGACTCAATTGCTTCCAATCAAGTTGTCACAACCAAAGGATGAAGAACATCATATAAACATACGATCACATCAACACCACAAGATATTTTAGTGAGAAAAGTACTTGAAAAACTTAAAAAGGAATCGAAATGTGTGAATAATATTTTGCTTGCTTTTGCCACAGTAGAAGTGTGATCAAGCTTTGAACCCTTCTTTGGTTCATGGGTCTTAAACAACATTTGAAGCCTATCTAACTTATTACCTCTTTCCTAAATAACGTGTACAATACAAAGTAAAATAAGCTAACTAGATAAGATATAATTTATAAAATTTAATTTTATAATACCTCTTCTTCTACACGTACACGTGCAAAACTCCTCATTCCCGCATAGTAAGGTAATGTTGAGTTGGCTCGATTTTCAATGCCTCTTGAACTCCTTTCCTAATATGAGACCAAATAAAATAAATGGGTGCTCTTTCAAAGAAGCTTAAGAATTATGCTTCAAAATAATAAAAGTTCAATACTTACCTGGCCTCTGCAAGATTCCCACAACTGTACTAAATTTTCCTATATTTCAAGAGGTATATGTTATAGCCTCCTACCTATGGCTTCATCATGGGTTCTTCCATCAAAATGAGTCACCTTTAGCTCATATTTATAACCTCTCTAACAAGCATGCATCTTCTGTAGAACCCAATCATAGAGCTCACATCCTTTTGGAAAGTTGAATGATCGCTATACAATATAACAAAAAAGATGGGTTTGGAAAAAAAGACCATTATTTGTATGCATATATATATATATGGATGCAATTATAAACTACTATGTGCACATACCTTTACTTCTTGCTGTAGTACATCTTTCTTATCTTGTTTCATTTTCCTCCGATCAAAACAATCAAGCAGCAATCTTTGAGGATCTCTTGCAAAACAACCAATTAAGGAAGATATTTGTCTTGCAGAATTACTAATTGGTTGGAGTTCGTCATTGACATCTATAAATATAGGGTCTTTTAACCTACAACCCTTTTCATTCTTTTGCTTTCTTGCTTGCTCTCGCCTTCTACTTATAGAATTGTAAATATCTGCATTTTTTGATGATGAAATCTTATGATTTGTTTCAAAATTCCTCTCCAAGGAATCTAATGGTGTGACATTAGATTGCTTAGATTGTCCAATAATGTGCCTTGGGCTATACGGTACCCTTGGAGTAGTCAGAACCAAAAAAAAGTTAAAAAAATTAAAAACAATGTACAGACAAAAGAAAACCTAACACTTCTTTAACAACGTACCAGTTGAACATCTTTCTGTATGACACATTAAGGGTCCTCATGCAATGGCGCATTGCTTTCCACTGTTGCAATTAAAGCATTTGATCATAGGTCTCATGCAAGAGAATAATAAAGTAAATATTGAATTTATGTACGCATACACTTTAAGTTTAAGGCTTACTTGAAGGGGCTTCTTCGCCTGCACAATTATGAGAGGAATGAGATTGTCTTGGATTGCTCCATGACACTAGAATACATTATGAAAATATTGAATTTATGTAAACAACTACTAAATATGAATAAAGTACATAAGTTCCATTATTAAAACCAAGGTAAGCGTTGGATAGGGTCAGCTTGTTCATTCTAGGAGGGTCAACTTGATGCACTAAAAGTAGCTGGGAAAATGGTCAATTTTTGCTCATCTCCACTGGTTATGTCATGGGTTTCATGCAAGAGAACAATAAAGTAAATATTGAATTTATGTAACTCATACACTTCAAGTTTAAGGCTTACTTGAAGGGACTTCATCACTTGCACGATTTTAAGAGGAATGAGATTGCATTGGATTGCTCCGTGACATTAGAAATCATTACAAAAAGATGACCAATATATACGTGTAAATTATGTAAGCCAATGATCATGTGTCAATCTTGTACACTTACTTAGCTTAGATGTTATGTTAATACCTCTTGCAAGCATTGTACTAGCAAGAGAAGTAATATTGTTCTCAGCAACCATGTGTTGTCCTTGGAAGCCTTCCCCTAAAACAAAAGAAGGCATTGTGTTAGATGTTACTAAAACATATACCCTCATCTGCGCTAAGTGAAGTTAACTAATAAACAAGGTTTTTATCATGTGAACTTACTAGCTTAAGACTGATTAGAGGTAGTTTTCTTAGAGAATAAAGAGCGACGAATAGATGAGCTCCCAAATGTTGGGCCAAGATCTGAAGCAGTGGATAGAATTGTTTGCTTCAACCTGGGACCCCTTCTTACATTGGAATTAGGGTTCTTCCCACTTGAAGTTAGAAAGCTCTGCATCAAGATAAATATAGAATTTATTAAAATAAATAATCCAAGTTCAATTAATATATACAAGTATCTATTTACACATATATAACCTACCGTTAATCGACTTCTTCGAATCATCATCTTCTTACCGGTGAGTTTTCCTTAAGAAGCCATGTAAAATCTAATCCAAGTCCAATTAGTATTTGTTTAATTATATAAAAGTGCCAACATCACAATGGTATCACAAATGCTCCCATGAAAAGAAAAAATAACCAAACAATGTTGAAACATATAAATTATTGAAAATGCCTTTTCACACAATTCAAAATGTCTAGTAGCATCACAAGTACATATGTAACTAAAAAGTACACTTTTAAGAGTCGAAATCATATCATGTTTCATCTTCTTCCTTGCCTTCACTATGTGTTGCACGGATATTTGACCTCATTTTACCCCTTATTTGACTCACTTTTCTCATGGTTTTCATGTCGAATCTTAAGGAGAAAGGGTTAAATTTTCCCCTTTCGGTTCACAATGCAGTTATTTGATTGGTTTGCTTGTTTTCTAGGAGTTTTGCCAAAGAGACGAGAAACTCAACAATTTTAATAAGGAACGAGGCATTTGGGATGCATTTCAACGCGTAATAGAGGTCCGATAAGCCCCAGGGGCAAAAGGAAGCAGAGAAGGACAGTGCACAGCCAACCTATAGAAAGGCACGGCCGTACACCGATGGCCGAAGCCACGCACGGCCATGCATGGTGGCACACGGCCGACCGTGCATCTTGGCATGGCTATGCTTCGGGGCCTGCTTCTGCAATAAAAGGCCTTTTCGGCTGGTTTTATAGGAGGTTGCACGGGGGGTTCGCTTGGGGCTTCTCTCTGGCGATTTCTGGAGTAGTTTAGGTTAGGTTTTAGCAAATAAAACCTCAATAGGAGGATTTGTTTAGGATTGAAGATTGTAATCTTGGATTCAACCTTTGCATTTCAAGTTCTTTCTATCAATTCAAGACTAAGTTTTCTTTCCCTTTCTCTCTTTATTTCATATGTTGTTCTTGTTTCTGTTTTGTTGGTTTAATTCTTATATTTGTTTGTTTAGTTTCAATGTTTGGTTTTTGTTGTTAATTCATGTTTATTTGGTTGTTTAGATTTGATTTATTTCATTCTCTTTGTTTTCTTGTTCAAGTTCATGTTCTTGTTTGTTAGTTTAGGTTTTCATGTGCTTGTGATGTTTGTTGGTAGATTGTGTTGGCTTGGATTGTGATTAGCCTCTTGATGGCTAATTAGTCTTGTATTAGGCCTAATCATACCCAATCTATGCCTAAAACTTAGAGTTTTCTCTCACGCCTATCAAGTGTTGGATAAAATGCTTGAGAGAGCTTTCATTCGTATTTTTGGACAATTGACTTATACTGAGAGGTGAGGTCGATTAATTAGTATGGGAGAGGGAATGGCCGAGTTTGGGACACAAAAATAGTATCCAAATCGAGTTAGGTCCAGGGGTTGCTAATCTTGTGGTCCAATTAAGCTAACCCCATGAAAATAGGTGGTTAGGCTAATTAGACCAGCTCATGACCCTTGAGTGAGGGCTTGGATGGTCTTTGATTGTGTAAGTGATCATCTCTGGTTCGTAATGTAGTTTGGGTAGGTTAGGACTCGTCTCGATTAGTTGGTTCATCCATTGGTCAAATCATAACTTCAAGTTGCTTTTTCTACGTTTGTTAGCATAATTTAGTTTACCCTCTACCCCCCTTTGATTTTTCCTAGCTCGATACACTTTAGTTAGCCCTAGTAGTTGGAAATACAACTCTCTGTGATGACACTCCAAGTACTCAATGATACACCTTGCACTTGGGGTTTATAAATATTAAAACTCTGTTTTTCTACTAACGCTATGATCTTAGTTCGCCACCTCAACATCATTGTCTTCTCCATCTGCATTGGTAAAAGATTCATCGAATGTGACTTCGGGTATGTCATCTCTAACATCACGAATGTCATCTCCATATACCACAGTTGAGTTATGTGCTTCAAAGAGATCCACCTCTGGAACTCTTTCATCTCTCATTTCAAACAGATCCCTTGGTTTAGTAATAATTACTACATGCTAATGTTTCTCTTTGGAATCTGGAACGTAGAACACTTACACTACTTGAGATGCGAGGACAAAAGGCTCACTTGTTCTCCGATGTGCTCTTAAATTAACAAGGGTAAATCCATACTCATCTCGGTTAACACCATGAATTAGATCCACCTAATCACATCAAAATAACAAAACACTTCTTCCTTGAGTACAGATCAACTGAATTATCTTAGTAAGAATGCCATAGCAAGCCATGTCTTCTGCGTATACGATTGAATTGACAAGTACACCAGAATTTTGAGTCATACTCCTCGTATCAATCTTTTTAACAAGCCACCTGTACCCATTACAAATGATCCTAGTCATTCTTTTTATCCAACAATCTGGTTTACTAGCTAAATTTCTCAGATCATCTGCAACATTACAATCCACATGAAGATTTCTAGAAACCTGAGAATTATGTGGTTTTAGTAGTCAGATTTTTAAACCATACATATACATATTACATATTACATTTTGTAAGACATTTACATTCCATTCAAGCCAATGTTGAAACCTTATTTTATAAAACTCATTAATGTTTGCATTGGTATTTTGGTGTTCATTTCTAATAATCTCACAATGCTTTTTGAAAGGGTAACACCAAAATAGAACATGTAAAATAATGTATTTTAAGAGGTAAGTGATAATAAGCGCCAAAGTTAAAGTATACTTACTGTGCATACACTTGAACTTCATCACAATTAAATAGCACATAACTATGCGCTTGATCTATTATAGAATAATTAGGATGAAAGTCTTTCATTTTGGACAATGCATGCTAGTTTGGGGAGAACTTAGATAGACCCCTATATGCTTCATCGCCATTGTCTTGGTTCCCTACTGGTCTATTCTCCCTTATCTCAGTGCCTTGTAAATATCTAGTGCAAAATGCCATACATTCCTCCGCTGCGTTTGCTTCTGCAATTGACCCCTCTGGATGACTTTTATTATAAATAGAAAATTTATGCTTCCCAAATCCCTACGATTATCAAACTAATGTAATTTGACTTGCTAGAAGCTCTGTTTATGTTTTGCAATAAATATATACGGCTAGAGATGTACCTTTCTACAGGATACATCCAATGATACATAACTAGACCCCCAACCCTTGCTTAATAAGGCAAATGGACAATTAAGTGAACCATTATGTCGAAAAAGGCAGGCAAAAAAAATGCCTTCTAGACAATAAAGTATAAGAACAACACGATCTTGCAAATTTTCAAAGTCCTTTGGGCTAGCAGTTTTAAAACATAACTCCTTAAAGAATGTACTCAACTCAATCAAAACAACACTGATGTTCTTGTTTTGCATTTTCCTCGCAAGAAGTAGCAATAGGTGCTGCTTAATAATATGATGGTCATGGCCTTTGAAACCATAGATTTTTCCGTCCATAATGCACCTCCTGATATTTGATGCATAACCATCTGGCACTTTCACTAAGGCTAGTATGCTAATAAACTCATCTTTCTCCTTTTTGCTCAATGTAAAGCATGTCAGGGGTATGTAAGTCTTACCACCATCTTCCACAGGATGAAGACTATGTCTTATATTTAACTCTTTCAAGTCAAGGCGCGACTGCAGAATATCTTTGTCTTGCCCTCAATGCCTAAAAGTGTTGCAAGTATATTCTCCAAAATATTTTTTCACATGCATAACATCAAGGTAGTGATGGACTACAAGATGCTTCCAATATGGGAGCTGGAAAAAATGCTCTCTTTTTTCCAAGGTGTCACATCATCTGCCTTTCTTTTGTTTTTTTACTTAGTGTCAGGATGCTTTCCAAAAGTTATATTTAGCTCCTTCATCTGATCTAGCAATTGATCCCCAGATAGCAGTTTAGGAGGAGGTGTCATTTCTATTTCTCCATTGAATGCTTTCTTACTACGACGATATTTATGATCATCTGGTAAGAAGCGACGATGGTCTATGTAATATATTTTTCTACTTGCTTTCAAGTAAAGGGAGCAAGTGTCAATATTGCAATAAGGGCAAGCATACTTCTCTTTAGTTTTCCAACCTGACAAATTACCATATACAGGAAGTCACTGGTTATACAAATTAAGGCTCCGTGCAAATCAAAGGTCTCATTTTTTAAGGCATCATAGGTTTGCACACCTGCCTCCCACCATTCCTTTAGCTCATCAACTAAAGGCTCTAAAAAGACATCAATATCATTTCCCGGTGATGACGTAGTATAAGCAATGAAAGAAAGATATAGGGTCGTTTCATCCACAATCACGGAGGTAAATTACACATCATTGGTATAACTAGCCCTATACAGTATTGAATACTTATATTTCCAAATGGATTGAACCCATCGCTTGATAAGCAAAGTCTAATATTTCGTGCATTATGAGTAAAATTTGAGTACTTATTATCAAAATCTTTCCATGCATGAGCATCAACTGCATGTCTTAATTGGCCATCCTATTTGCGTTCCTCTAACATACCTTGTCATTAAGGGAGCTGTCTTAGATAATGTAAAGAGTCTCTTGAGTCTAGGTATCAATGGAAAGTGGCGCAAAACCTCTAGTAGAATTGGATCACCAGAAGCTCATTTCATAATTACTCCATCATTTGTCGTCTTATACCTTAGGGCATCGCACTCAAGGCAACTATTTAATTTAGCCTTACCTGTCAAAAAGAGAACACAGTCATTTATACATGCATCGATCTTTTGTAGCCTCTCCCAAATTGCTTAATGATACTTTGTATTTTCTTAAAAGACTTAGGCAATGTTTAATCTGTAGGAAGAGCTCTTTCAAAAAGTATGACAAAAGCATCTAATGCCCTATCAACCACCCCATAAAAACATTTAAGATGATACATTTCAATAACAAATGAGAGTTTACTAATCTCTTCACAACCAGGATAAAGAGGTTGACCTACATCTTTAATTAACTTAAAGAAGGTCTTTGCCTCTTCATTAACTCCTGATGAACCCTCATTGGATTCATGACAATCAAAATCATCTCCTATCATATCATGCATGTCATTGTCAAACAATCCATAATTTTCATTGTTAAATGCATCATCTACCATATCATCGTCAGCATCATCAATACTCATTGTTAGCTCACCATGGAAAATCCAAATATATTTATGATAATCAGCATCCATCGCCTTCATGATGAGGTGACCTCTTACAGTTTCTCTCTCGTGGTAAAAGCAGTTAGCACAAATTGAGCTCAGGCATGGAATCTTATTATTATCAGTAAAAGTTGCAAACGCATGATTAAGGAACGCATTTAAATATTTCTTATACTCGTCATCTATTTGCCTGAACTTCATCCAACTCTTATCGTTAAATACATCCATAATGACAGGTATGTTCCTATATATTTTAAATGACTACGTTTGTTAATTACTTAAACATTTCAATTTATGTAAAAATAAAACATCAAATAAAATGTAAATGTATAAAGTAATGAAAAAAAGAACAGCAATTCTCAAAGTCATATGTAATCGAAGGAAATACGCAGTAGTGACCCATGTAATGAAAAAACAACTACAACATTTCAACTTAATGCATGCACACAAACAAAGGGGTTAAGTAAGATTGACCGCATACTTGCAAAGTAAACAATGGTGATCCATAAATACACAACAATTCTCATCACCGCGTGTTCTCACATCTTCTTCTTGACCACAGAAGCAATGGTCCTTCACTTGACTAACAAGTCTGGTACTGCTGCTTCATAAATGCATAACACAGCACCTTACCTTAGAAAGGATAGTGTCCTGACGCAGGCTATTAGGCAGAACACCTTTAGAAAGTGCACCATAATTAATCCTAAATGCCTTCTTTATTTTTATTTTTTTAATGAGCAATCAAGCATTATTTTAATCAGACACTTTATTCTAAGATTGCATTACATCTGTGTAAAACTGCATTTGCAAACTACATGCCTTCTTTTGTATATGAGCAATCAAAAACTGCATTACATCTACAAGTTGAATGCCTTCTTTATTCTAAGATCATAAGACTCTTTAACTCTTTGTATGATCCCATCACAAAGAAAGATAAAATTCAAAATCTATAGTGACGCAATTACAAATCTCACACATGTTAGTCCTTGACATTCTCAAAATCTTACTAGGAGATCAAACAATCAACAAGCAGGTTGGATCCATCAATCAATAGCGGATAATTTACAGTGCAATGCCAATATTACTCAAATACCCATTTGTGAAAATTCATAAGGTACCTATCAACTGCTTTATACTCATATGTTCACCACAAACACAACATGAAATCAGGAACAACCTTGATTAAAACATCTAGCAACAAGCTCAATCTAGCACGACATCAAATTCCTTGAAATTGAACCCGTCATCTGTGTAAAACCCAATCAAAAAACTAAGCACCTCTAATTATTGCATATCAAAATTTAGTCTATAACCACTTTTGGTATCCAGTTGAAAGTTTATATTAACCACTACTCCCATAAATTTCACACCTGAAATTGATCTTTCTTTTCCTTTATAATAATCCTTACATCAAATTCGCTTACGCAGACTTTCCAGCTCAGGCCACTGTTCTATCAATGAGAATGCCCACTTGTAGGTTACATATAATGAGTTATCTTCAGGGAGCCATAATTAAAAAGATTGAATAGAGACAAGTATGGTGATATTAACAAGCAACAACAACTTTATAGAGATAGACATGATGTTTTGTAAAAGAACAGTAAACTATAGAATAGAGAGGTACAATGCTAGTCATAGTAGTTGAAAATGGGACCTTCACATTGAATCACAAAACGGGAGATATTCATAAGCAACAACAACTTTATAGAGACAGACGTGATGTGCTATAAAAGAACAGTCACTGCATATATAGGCAATACAGATACTTCATCTCACTAGGGCTATATTTAACCACTCTTACGAGAACCTACAACCTGTCATGGATGATGAATGAACATATATGTGCATCCTTTGGTCACATGTGCAATTTTGTTCCAAATATACATATCAACCATTTTGACTGCTTCAACATTCAGCTCCTACCTTCAAGTTCAAGGAAATTAATGTCTAATTTCACATTTGCATCCAACACATTTAAGGACATAGCAAAAACAGTACCTCCAAGGAATTGCAAATTCAAGCCCTAATTTTTCATCTTTGTTGCATTTTACTTAATTTTCGACACACATGCCCGGGCTTTCCGGTGAATAGTGTCGGAGAGAGGATGTAAATAGGTGATTAACCGTATATCAGATGCATTGGATTGACTAAGAGTGATGATAGATACAAAACTACAAAAACTTCGATCCAACAACAAATAATTCAACTGAGAACGATGACAAAGCAGCATACCTGAAAAATTTGATGATTAAGCAACAGCAACAACCCCATAGCAGTGGTCTTTGGTTAGATTTTTACTGATTTGGCACCGAATTGAGATATGAGAGTAGATGAATATCAAACTTGTTGGCTCTATTGTGTTCTTTAAAGTCCGAACCTAGTTGCCTTTCTCCAAACTTCGCAGAGGATATAAGCATGCTCTAGACCAGGCAAATCACAATAGGGTTTTGTATTTGGGGTTTTTTTTTTTGAAGAATTGTATACAATGTGGTTTGTAATAGTTATTTAGTTTCCTGCGATAGTGTATACACTGATATAACACCAACATAAGTTTTTTTTTAAAAAATGATTTTGCTGGTAGTGTTATCACAATACCAATAGCAATTTTGATTGCCGCTAATATAGTACTAATACCAACAAATCAGTTTATATCTGTTGGAAATATCAGGACCCCTTCTTCCGTCCCTACCTCAACACTTTATACCAACAAATAAGCAAGTCTGTTGCAAAATAAAAAAAATTGACCAATAAAACTTTTTTTTTTTTAACTAGATGTCTATTGGTGAAAGCTACTTTTTTTGTAGTGTCGGCTGTGTACTACACCTTCCACATTCTAAAGATGTATAATGGCCATATTTTCTAATATGTATTGATAATTTCATGGAGATGTTTATGGATGATTTCTCTATTTTCGATTGTGCCTTTGATGTGTGTCTTAGTAATTTATCCACTGCGTCGAAAAGATGTGAAGAAGTAAATCTGGTCTTAAGTTGGGAAAAGAGTCATTTCAGTGTTTAAAAAGAGAATTAGGGTTGATGAAGCCAAGCACGACCTGATTTCTAATTTTGCCTATTCCTTCTGCTGTGAAGCAAGTTAGATCACTTATTAGTCATGCACATTTCTATAAAAGATATATTAAGGATTTTAGCAAAGTGACTCGCCTACTTAATAACCTCCTTAATAAAGATGCTCCTTTAGTGATTGATAAATCTTGTGTGAAAGCTTTTTAAAAGCTTCGATACTCGCTGGTGTTGGCCACCATTGTACAGCTCCCAAATTTTTCTCTTCCATTTCAGATTATGTGTGATGCATTTAATTTTTCTATGAGGGTTGTTTTGGGCCAAAGGGTGAATAGAATGTCTTATGTCATTTTGATAAGTGCTTAAAGTGCACACTAGTTTGAGGTTATTTTGCTGCATTTTTAGGGAGAATTGAGCACTTTATATTAAAATTTATTCAAATTCTCATTTTATGCTTAGGTATGGTTCTTTGGTAACTTTCGCAGGATTTTAGGCCATTTGACCCTGCAATTGACCTTCACTTGAGTGCATATTGGCCACCATGGAGGTACCCCAAGTCCTATGCCTATCGAGCAAAAGAAGAGCAGAAGATTTCGGATCCAGCAAGAACCCTAGTCTACCCGTGGTGGATGCCACGGTTCATGGTAGAGGCATAACTATTAGCCTGTTCGTTTTTCATCATCGTGTGGCGGAGGTTGTTTGTGTTTCTCTATAAATAAGGCCATTTTCACAGCAAACATCACAAGCCATCGTCCCATCATTCCACTTCCTCCTTCCAATTTTATCAATTAGATTAGGAATTAGATTAGATTAGAGGGAGAGAAAGTGAGTTGAATTGAAGATTTGCAAGGATTCTATTTCGGATCTGCACCATGGTTCAAGCGCGATTTTGGCTGAGCATCTCTTTTCTTTTCTCTTCTCTAAATTTAGATTTATGTTTTATAATTTTGATTATCTTTGTTGTTTGATTTTGGATTTATGCAAACATTTGTTAATTTCTTGATCATGTCTTGATATCATTTGGTATTTTGCAATTTGTTGGATTGTTTTATCGAATTCTAGAAATTTGTGCCTTGTGAGAAATTTGACATTTCCGTACATATTTTAGGCATTGGATGAAGAACTGACAGGTGAAATCTAATGCTAGAATCCTACAGTTTGACTTAATTGTGTGGAATCTTGAGAAAGTCCCATCGATTGAGAACCCATTGATTTGATACTCGCATTCTTAATAAACCTAAGCAAATGAAGAACCCTTGGGAAATGATAATTGGTTAGATTTAGCTATTTCACTTCACCTTAAAAGAGGGTTGTGATAATTCAATTATTGGTTTTAAAACAACAAATTAAGGAAGAAGTGCTTGATTGATGCTTGGATTAGGTGATTGCTTATTTTGCTTAATTCCAATTATTACTTATCCATTAGATTAGATAGTTGACTAGTTGAATTTCATTCTCAAATTTGAATATGCTTAGCCTATCTTGAGGAATTACAACCCAGTAGATCAACCTAGTCTTTGTGGGATCGACCTTGACATCTATAATGCCACCCTGCACGTGCTGCCCTATTGAGTTTTTAGTGCCGTTGCTTAAAACTAGCGTCAAATATTGGATTTTTCTTGATAGGTTTGACTAAGCATTTTATTTCTCTTTGACAAAAAAAGAAAAACAATTGAAAAATCTTTTACAAGATAAAAAAATTTGAAAAAAAAACAACTGTGGCAATTTTCTATTTTCTTCAATTCAAACATGAACTATTTTGGAGTTATTTTAAGCGTTTAAATGTTCCTGTTGCTCTATGAGGTTATTGTATGGGTATATGAGAAATCTTAGGCATTGTTCATGAGGGTGTGAATAGTAAAATTCGTATTCTTATAGAGTATTGGGGTTTTGATGGTAAAAATATTGATCAACCATGGTATTTGCTTGAGTGTATTGCTTGGAATTTATTTGAATTTGAGAATGCTAGTTGTGTTTTTGGCTATTCGTACCCTGATCCTTGTGCGTTCTATGCTAGATCTTATTATGCTCCTTTTGGTATTTGTGTAACTCTTCTGACCACAATATACATTGGTTATTCTTATTACGCATGCTATGCTCCACTTGATTTTGCAACCCTGAGGCAATACTGATATTGTCTTGACTTTAACTTATTCATCATTCCCTTTGGATCAATGCACAGGGCTCAAGGTGGGTGAGCCTTATGGGTTTGATACTAGGTTTGATGTTACTAATGCATGTTTTCAGATAAAAGATACTTTTGATGAGGTGTATGACCTAGATAAGACTCCTTTGGAGAGGTCATATGATATGTTCATGGATGAGGAGTCTCCTAGCCATGGTCATAATAATGCTCTCCTTAATCCCCTTAATCATTCCCGTATTTCACCTATTCGTACATTACCCTCCTCTTCCCCTGAGTATTATATTGATATGCCCATTGATAATCCTATGATTTTTTATACTAACAATGATTTGGGCTATGAGGATAACATGTTTTATATGCTTAGTGGGAATGTTGCTAATTTTATATCCCTAGGTTCCTTCAGTGGGTACAATGCCTCCCTTAGGCTGGTATTACATGTACCAAGTGGATGAGCCTAGAAAAACCATGTGGAATACTTTCCTATTTCTTTTTTGATTTTTTTGTGGCATTTGGTTTAATAGACATACCACTAACTTCCTTTGTTATGTTCGTCTTCATGCTCTCTTATAGCTAAGCTTATGAGCCCCGTGCTACGGTGTTTGATAAGCTTTTGTGGGCTTTGACTATGTGTGATTTGACGAGTTGTGCTGAAGTGGCTGATGCTCTATTTGGCTCGTTTGCAAGGAGACTTTAGCTTATGTGTGGCCAATACCTAATGTGGTGAGATTGTTCTCTTATGTTTCCATATCCCTTCGCTTTCTTTCTTTCCATTGAATAATAATGTTTTATTTAAGCATGGGGGAAGGGTAGCTTTATGCTTTCCATTTCTGTTATTAATTTACATACTTGTTAGAGCATATAGTTTTAGATTTCTTTTTGATTGCATTAGTGTGTTGTATTTAGGTTTGCACATAGCATAGCGTGTAGGGATGGTGTGATTGGTTTGAGATAACCTCCAATGATGATTCTTTAGGCAAATAACTTTCATGAGCTTGAGTAACTTTTAATGTATAATCCCTTTTGGTCCTAAAAGTTTTGAAGGTTTTGTAAATATTTCTTATTTTGACCTTTGTCGTGTTTGAGAACTTTGTTATCCATTGGGGTCCTCAACACTAATGTTGGTACATAGGAGTCATTTTATGAGCTAATTGAGACTTTGGTAGATATCCAGTGAGATTTTAAGTCTTATTTGGACTAATTAATCATTATATCTAATCGTATATTTCTTTCATTTGTGTGGCTTTTCCATATTGCATTTCTAAAACTTGCATTGACTCTTGTTCAAAATCACATTCACATATGCATAGTTCATGATATGATAGAAAAATTTCTTTTCTTCGGTTATTTTAGCCATAGGCAAATAGCCTACCCTTGTATTACATGATTTTCCCTTTGCTAGCCCCTTTAAGCTTATATCCATCTTTGTTGTGATCCTTTTATATTAGCCCTTGGCCAAACACATATTCTTACC
Source organism: Lophocereus schottii (assembly GCA_002740545.1). NCBI lineage: Eukaryota > Viridiplantae > Streptophyta > Magnoliopsida > Caryophyllales > Cactaceae > Lophocereus > Lophocereus schottii. The sequence goes on along the minus strand of NCQV01092587.1, from coordinate 20,757 downwards.
TTTAAGCCAAGTCTATGGAGCATCACTTCATTTGTGTAGCGGGTGGTTTTAACGATAATTGAGTTTAAGATTGCTTTGGTGTGTTGGTTTGTTAAGGGATTGATGACATTGAACATTTGCTTTGGTTCCCTCTTATTTGGGTTGTGTCTATGTATTAGACTATGAGTTGGTAATTCGAGTTCCTATGCCTTTTAATAATTGCAATTTTTGTTTCATTTCCCCCAAAAAGAGAAAAAAACGAAAAAAAGTTATGTTGAAGGAAAAAAATAAAAAAACAAAAAAAGACAAAAGAGAAAATGACTAAGTTTATTGGCATTGGACATATACATAGCTTGAATTCCTTTCTTTTTCAACTCATTTCCTACTTGATTCATTGGGATATGTTCATTAAATTGTTGGAGTTTAGAGTGTTAGTGATTTTCATGGTTTTTTTNNNGTTTATTGGTTGCTCCCTAGTCACTTGGCTAAGTAGCTCCACTTTTGTCCCAAATGCATTTGTCCACTCCTTTTCCTTAACCCTTCTAGCCCATGGTACAACCCATATAAAGTCCTCTTGATTATCTTGTACATATTACATTTTAATAGTGGAGAATTTGAGAATCTTGTCAAGCTTATGCATATAGTAGATTGCATTTTAGAATGAGTCTTAAGCGAACCTATACTATATTTCAAACATATGGGTGGGAGTGATCCACATTTCCTAAAAGTAAGATTCTACTAGTCCATTTGGCTCTATTCAATTACATGTGCTTGCAAGACATGCTTTGTGTTTCTTTAGAGATGCTCAAGTCTGATATTAAGCTTGTGGTCTCGTACTTCTTTGAAAACCTGCTCCTCATTCTAATTTTGAAATATTTTGCGTGCTATTTAGGGTTGCCATTGCTTGCTATTTTGGCTTGTGATATGCTATGGCTTCCCTACTTTAAGGAGGTTGTTATGTGTTTGAGGCCTAGATGCATTTTCCTTTATCGGTTTTCGCTAGTGTTTGCTTGAGGACAAGTAACAGTTTAAGCATAGTGGAGTTTGATAAGCACTTAAAGTGCACACTATCTTGAGGTTATTTTGTTGCATTGTTTGGGGAGAACTGAGTGCTTTATGTTATAATTTATATTCCCATTCTTGTTTTATGCTTGGCTATGGTTCTTTGGTGACTTCTGCAGAATTTTGGACTATTTAACCCAGCAATTGACCTTCACACCCCAAGCCCTAAGCCATGGAGTAAAAGAAGAGCAGAAGATTTCGAATCCAGCAAAAACCACGGTTTGCCCATGGTGGATGCCACGGTCCGTGTTGGAGGCATAACTGCTAGTCTGTTTATTTTTCCCTATTGTGTGGCTGAGATTGATTGTATTTCTCTATAAATAAGACCATTTTCATAGCTGAAAGCACAAACCATGATCCCATCATTCCATTTCCTCTCTCAAATTTTATCGATTAGATTAGGATCTAGATTAGATTAGCGGGAAAGAGAGTAAGTTAAAGTGAAGATTTGCAAGGATTCCATTCTGAGTTTGCACGATGGTTCAAGCGTGATCTTGGCTGAGCATCTCTTTTCACTTCTCTTCTCTTCTGCAAATTTAGATTCATGTTTTGTAATTTTGATTATGTTTGTTATTTGATTTTGGATTTATGCAAACATTTGTCAATTTCTTGATCTTGTGTTGATATCATTTGGTATTTTACAATTTGTTGGATTATTTTAGCGAATTCTACGAGTTCATTGTCTTTTGAGGAATTTGATCACTTTGTTGCATGTTTTGGGTATTGGGTGAAGAACTAAAAGGTTAAATATGATGCTAGAATCCTAGGGTTTGACTTGATTGTGTGGAGTCTTGAGAAAGTCCCGCCGATTGAGAAACCAGTAATTTGGTAATTGCATGCTTAATCAACCTAAACAAATAAAGAACCCTTCAGAAATGGTAATTAGTTAGATTTAGGCATTTAACTTTACCTTAAAAGAGGTCTGTGATACTTCGATTCTCGATTTTAAAACAACGAATTAAGGAAGAAGTGCTTCATTGATGCATGGATCAGGTGATGGCTCATTTTGTTTAATTGCAATTATTATTTATTCATTAGATTAGATAGTTAATTAGTTTAATTTTATTCTCAAATTCGGATTCGCTTAGCCTATATTGAGGGATTATAACCCAATGGATCAACCTAGGTTCTATGGGGTCGACCTTGATATCTATAATGCCACCATGCGCTTGCAACCCTATCACATTTACTATGCTAGTAGAACTCTAACTATTGCTTAAAATGATTATTCTACTGCTAAAAACGAGTTGCTAACTGTAGTATTTGCCCTTGATAAATTCTGTCCATACCTTTTGTGCTCAAAAGTAATTGTGTTCACAGATCATGTTGTATTAGAACACTTATTGGCCATGAATGACACTAAACTTACAATCATTAGATGAATTTTGGTGCTCTAAGAGTTTGCTATTGAAATAAAAGATAAGTCAGGTTCTGAAAATCAGTTGCAGACCACTTCTCTAGAATTTTTACTTATTATTTCATTGGTTTTTCTAACTCCTTTCCTCAAGGACAACTATCTGTTGTGTTATATACCCCTTCTTCCTTAGTTTGCTTACATTGTGAACTACCTTGCGACTAGGAAGATTGCTTCTTACTTGTTCAAACAATAGAAAAATAGATTCTTCTCATAAGTACGACCTCACCATTGGGAAGACCCTTATCTTTTCAAACATTGTCTGCACTAAGTGGTGTGCAAGTGTGTCCATGAGGATGAAATTCATAGTATTCTAATCTATTGTCACTCTTGCGCTTGTGGTGGTCATTTTGGAGGTTGTAGGACAATTGCTAAAGTCCTACAAAGTGGGTTTTTCTAGCCCACTCTATTTCGTGATGCTCACCATTTTTGTCTTGCTTGTGACTATTGTCAACGTATGGGCGCCTTGTCCTGTGGTGATATGATGTCCCTTTTCCTTATTCTTTTTTTTTTGAGATATTTGATGTGTGAGGCATTGATTTTGTGGGTCCCTCTCCCCCCATATTTTGGCTTTTGCATACATATTGGTTGCCGTTGATTATCTGTCAAAATAGGTGGAGGCTTAGGCTACCACGACCAATAACCACAAGATTGTGGTCAAGTTTTTGAAAGAATACATTTTTTGCCAGTATGGGACCCCTAGAGTTCCTACCAGTGATGGAGGTAGTCACTTCTATCATCAGTCTTTCGAGGCTTTACTCAGAAAATATTCTATGACTCATAAAGTTGCTACCCCAATCGCCCTCAGATTGGTGGTCAACTTTAGGTGTTTAATTGTGAGGTCAACTTTATACTTCAGAAAACAACTCTACCTGATAGGAAAGACTAGTCTTTGAGATTGCATGGTGCTCTGTAGACCTATTGTAATACTTAGAAGACTTCCATACGGATGTCTCCTTACCAGCTTCTTTTATGTAAAGCTTGTCACTTGCCAATTGAATTAGAACGCTGTGTTTTTAGGCTATTTCTTTTAATTTCGATATGAAACAAGTGGGTTCTAATCATCGGCTGCAATTAAATGAATTGGATGAATTGCGTAATGAAGGCTATGAGAATGGTAAGATTTATAAAGCCAATACTAAAGCTGTTCATGATAAAATGATTTCTCATAAATCTTTTGAATCTAATATGCAGGTTTGACTTTTTAACTCTTAGCTTAAGCTATTTCTTGGCAAATTGAGATCTAGATGAGATGATCCTTTTGTTATTGAACAAGTGTTTTCTTTTGCGGCAATCCAAATTCTGGATCCTAAAGATGGTTAGTGGATGGGACCTTGTCTGGCTGAAGACATAAAACTTAACGCTATTGGGATGCAATCCAATCATTTTAGATGAGTTTGAGCCTTTTGTTTTTGTTTTTGTTTTTAATCAAGTTGCGTTTGTGTTTTACAGTGTGAATTCTTGACTTTGTGTTTTGGCTTTTTTGGTGTTTGATGGTTTCGAAGGTATCAATGAAGTTGGACTACTTGGAATATTAAGAATATTTTCCTCATTCTGTTTGGTTGTATGGCTCTTTTCCTCATTTCTTTATTTATTATGGCTTTTTTTACATTGAGAACAGTGTAAGGCTTAGGTGTTGGGGGGGAAGGCAAAGTGAAATTGTTTCTGAAAATTAAAAAAAATGAAAATTTGGCTATGAATTTGATTTTGGGAAGAGCTTGAGTGATTTGATTATACATGCTCTATTCTTATTATGTGGATTTGATTTATGTCACCCATGCCCATTAGAGATTATTTCTAGTTTTGATTAGTTGAAGGCCCAACATTTTACCTGTGCGAATGCCACTATGTAACCGATTTTTGACTTTAAGATGGAACCCTATTTTCAATGTTATTATGAGTATTCAATAAGTATTGAGTTCCCCATTGACTTTCATTAAATAAACAAAATAAATTGAATTAATTAAGTTCTGATTCTGGTACCATTATTTACATTATATCTCTATTCACATCATTAGTTGCTTGAATATGTACTAAGTGCTTCTCTGAGTGTTATTTTTATTCATATCTTTATCCACTAGAGAAAAGAAATGGGACCGAGTAAGTGTTAAAAAAGTTTCTAAAAATTTTTTTAAAAAAAAATTAGGAAAGGAAAAAAAAAAGCCTAATAAGTTGACTTGGCATTGGAGACATAAGTTTAAAGATGCTTGTGTGATTTTTGATATATGGGGTGAAGTTCTATACTTAAGATTTGCTACAAGGTTTCATTATGTGCTAATTTGCTCGAGTCTTGACTTGTTGACTTAGTGGAAATTGGGAATGTTTGATAATGAGTTGTGGGTTGGTAGTGGTTTTATCTATATGATTTTGAATGGACAGATGTAGTCGGATACTGGATTTCTCCTCGAATCTTGTTCTACTTGATGAGATGAATGAAGATATGTATTATTGTTATTCTTTGCGCGAGGACTAGTACGTTTTGGTGTGGGAGAGTTGACAAGTCATATTTTATGTAATTTTACTCTCATTTTTCGCCTCTTTTAAGTCTTTGTGATGTATTCTATATGAATAATAACGCATTTTCTTTATATTTTTGTAGGCGATGATGATAACATGAAATAAGATGTACAATTTACCAAATGGAGATGGATTTAACAGAGTACCACAGCCGAAATGACAAACAAAGCCCAATATTTCTCCTTTTTTCCTAGTCAAGGGCGCCTGGTCTGCTAGTCGTGGCCAACTAAAGTAGCACCCCAACTCCCTCTACTCTCATAACTAAGCGGGCTTGAGCATCGTGGCCCAACTAGAGCACGCAATGGCCCAAACCTACATCCAGTCAGCACAACTCCGCTCTCTTGCCTACCCTGGCCCAAATAGGCCTGTTTAGTGGCTCAACGCGTCTGGCCCATAGCCTTCTAATATCACCTCCTCCTTCTCCTTTTCCTCACGCTTGGGCTAGTTCCTTGTGCTCAGCCTGGCCTAGTGTTCCCCCTTTCTCTTCCTCACGCTCTCTCATCTAGCCACTTTAGTGTTTCTACACCACCCCCCAAGTAGCCAAGAGCGAGGATGCTCAAACTAACCCAGTCAAAGTTAATTAATCTTTATTAATTTTTAGCGAAAGACTAACTTTTTCCTATACAAGTCAACAATATAACAGCCAAAAATTAATTGAAATTAAGTTTTAATTAATTTTTAGGCATCAAGAGGGGTCCAATTTTTAGTATAAATGGGGTTTAGGCTAGTCCAAAAATCATTCTTCCATTCACTCATCGAAGCATCCAAGCAATCTCTCATTCTCTCATCTTCTATCCTTCAATTTTCGTAGAGCGAGTCTTTGTAAGACGACCATTTGGGTAGAGGAGTTTAGAAAATAATAAGCTTTATTTACTATTTTTCTCTTCCCTTTTCACTTCATTTGTGAGTCAAATTTGATAGTTTATACTTAATTCTATAGTTTTGTGTGATTGAGTATCAAATTTTGGACATAACATTGAGAAATGGCTACACCAACTTCAATGGTTCACTAACTATGGCTAGCCAAAATACTCTTCTAGGATTAGGATGGATCTTTGATTAATAATATTGATTACTAATTTCTTTTGTGGTTATTTTTGTCTCTTATGTTGTATAATTTTGAGTTTATATTTAAAATTAACTTATTTATGTATCTTAAAACTATTGTTTATTCATGTTGATTAGAATAGTTTAATTTGCTATCTCAAGTGAAAATTGAACCTTATACGCTAATATAATGCTGTGTAATTGGGCTTAAAATTTAGTTGTTAAAATTAAATAATTTATTCTTAAACTAGATTAGTTATATCTAAAAAGAATGATTCATGCTAACTACTAGATAAATAATATCAGTCCATCATTATAATTCATCTTTTTAATTTATGGCCTAATTCTTGTATTTTAGGCTGAATAACATACTAATTGAACCTCATTTGAGTTAGTAATTCAATATTTGTGCCATTAGTGAAATCCAAAGTCCTTGATATTTCTCTTATTTGATTTTCTCTATTTTCTTGGCTCACTTGTTTTATTTTGTTTCTTTAATTCATATTGATGCTTGAACTCCTCACTTGAATTATTCTTGATAGTTACATAAGCTAAAATTTAAAATTGCTGTTGTTCCTTGTGGGACCGATACCGTGTACTCGCTATGTAGAATTGATCTTGTGCACTTGTAAGTAAAAAGAATTTTTAAAACTAAACATAAAATCCACATATGATATATACCTTCTGGGGCTCTTACTTCCACAAGATGTGTATACCAAGAGTTGGCATGCAATTTTAGCATTAGGATGTCTACCTTGAAGCCATCTTCATTTGAAAGCTCATTTTGCTATAGGTATTCTTCTAAGGGATAACCCATTCTGAGTAAAGAGTCCGTATTAAACTCTCCTTGGAAAGTTGGCACATCCATGCTAAAGGAAAAGAGTTTAGAGTCAAATGACAATGGACAAGGGAAAATTGGTTGAAAGCTCTTTGCGGAGAAAAGGGTTCTTTAGTAGGAGGTCATAGTTAAGAACCAATGACGATCAAAGGCAGTGGAATGGTCAAGAGAATAGAAAAGAAGAGTGGCAGAAACGTGCTACATATGGTGGGGCCAAACTAAGTAGGACGAATGGATGGTAAGGTTCTGCTCAATTGTACTGGCGAAAATAGAGTATTTGAAAGGTGGCATGGGCATGTACGGTGGCACGAGGTAGTTATGCCAAGTCTCTTACTGAGAATTCCAAAGTGTAGTATTTTGGCATGTGCATACCGAGTGGCACAGACAAGCAATGCCAAAATTTTGGATTGGTATTTTGATTGGTGTTTGACTATTTTCTTTGGATTATGCTATTTTGTGGACATTTAGGTGGTGTTTAGGGGGATGGTTATGTGTTTGGGGATAGGGTTCTTTGTGGGCTAAAGGACGATCAAGATGGATAAGTGAGAGAAATTTTAGATGATATCGAAGTGTGCATTTTCATTGTTTTGAATTGGGTGGGAAGTGCATTTGGGCTCTTTTACAGTTGAATTTAAAGGGAAAAAAAAAAGCTTAAAGCAAAAATTCAAAGCAAAATATAGTGAAATGGAATGGCTAAAGCAACAATCCATCATAATGTTTAAGCATCTGATGCTTATCTAAATGAAGCAACTTTTTGCTTTGATAGGACTTGAAGCATATGAAGATACGCAATGATCAAATAAAGGTCATTAATCTTGATAATGATTTCGCATATGAAGATATGCAATGATCAAATAAAGGTTATTAATCTTGATAATGATTTCAAAAATGACAAGGATGAAAAACAACCCACAAGAAAAGCACCTTGAAAGAACCAAATTATAACCCTATGCAAAGACCAAACTTAGGGTAATTAAATTTTTTGGATTTTGTTTGTGGAAACTAGAATCAGCAATAAGCAAAATAAGACATGCTTAAGGTAAAGGTTAAACCGTTGTCTACACTAATCAACACACCACTCAACTTATAACCAAAGACAAAAATAAGGGAAGGACTAACAATCACCACTCTAACACAGAAAGAAATTGAGATTCTATGGAGAGATTACAAGCAACAAATTTTTTCATTCAATACTCTAAATATGAAAAATAATACGAGGAATCAAGCCATTATATAGTAGGGTGCCCTTCTCTCCAAGATTTGTAATAACTAATTGAACTATAAAGAAAACAAGCAATGAAATTCTTCTAAGTAATTATACAATTAAAACGAATGAAAAGGGGGACCACTAGTTCAATTGCAAGCCTAAAATTTTTTGTATATGTACTTGCTTGATGGTATCTTGCACCATCCAAAGTAGGGAAACTTGGTGGTCATATTTAGGGAAGAATTATTGGATTGTCTAGTAATTACAAATAAGAGATTAACTAGCAAGTCACCCATTTAATTGACCACTTAAGCCCATGATTAAAATCGTGTGAAACTAGACCAACATTTTTACCCTTCCTTAGGTTTTGCCTCATGACTTGAGGCATATTTGGAATCTGTAGGTAAGCTCATGGTAAAATAAACATTTGGAGCTATCCAACCACAAACAAAGCACTAATTTTGGAGCTTATTTGGTTATCCAAAGCGCGACTGAAATTTAACATATGAGACTGAAAATTCTAAAGTACTTGTGCTAGAAGCTTTATTTGAAATAACCTACCCTTAACAAGTGAGCTATAAACCTAATTAAGCTAGGAAAGTGATTTGCACATCTGGTTTGGCATCGGGTTTCTTAGGTGACTGTGTTCCAAGCTACTAGGTTGTTAAGTTAGATGTATATAGAGTT
>NCQV01092587.1:0-11810 GCA_002740545.1 Lophocereus schottii | reverse complement strand
TTGTTTTTGAAAAGATATTGTGGTATATCTTCTAAAAAACCCTCATCAGGCCTCATTCATACATTTAGGGAACCAAGGGGTTTGAAGAGCTTGTTGCACACTGTAATGGGTTGAACCTAAAGCTATGCTAATTGCCTTGAATTACCTCGATTACAGTTCAATTTGGTTGGGTGTCGCATTTCAGTATAGTAGTTTATATATGTATAATTATTTATGCAATTATAGGTTGAATCGGCAGAGTGACCTCAAAATGAATTTTGTTATGCTCCTAAATAACCCAATCAAAGTATTAATGAATGCTTGAATGATAGCAAAATTAAACTTGCTTAATTATTAAATAGATAATTTACGAAAAAAATAACAATGATGGGATATGTGTAAAAAGAATGCAAGGAGTATTAAATTAAAAATGAAAGTTCCTTCTTTCAAATTTCACACCCAAATGGTATCAAAATTAATCCATAAATTTTATCAAAGAAACTAGTCCCAAATTTGTGTTGGACGGGAAAGGGATGAGGGAGAAAAAGGAGATTAAAAGGACCCTGCATACACAAATTTCGCATTTAAAATAAATTAAGACAAGAAATATGGATGAATTAATTTGTATTAATTTTAGTAGATATGGATACGATCTTTGTATATTTATTACAAGTAAACAAATAAAAATTTTTTGATTCGATCTTCAATATGTATTTGAAAGAGGGCTGACTGACTTGAATGTCGATCAAGTTAATGGATTTGACTTTCTTTGATTGAACGTCAATGAATTTGATTTTCAGAGAGAGGCTAAGACACTTGATCTCAATCAGGAAGAGTTCTTTTTGATCTTTGATGGTAGATGGAACGTACTTTGATTGTACTTGTTGTCTTCCTCCAGATAATTAACCCTCTAAGTCTTCAGAATGACTTCAAAGTAAATGAATTTTCGACCTCTTGAATAGGAGGCAGTGAAATTCTATTTATAGGGAAACCCTACTAGTGTTTGTGACTTGGTTCTCTTCTTAGGCCGTTAACTGGGCCCTTGACTCGATAGTTAATTTGACTGTTAATTTGATAGCATGTGGGTCATGATTTGATAGTCATTTGGGCTATAACATAGAAATCATTTTGGTCAATTTATTTAAATAAAATAAATTTACTAAATAGGCTGACCCGAAATAATTAATCTACATTTATTTCTGATGTGGCACATTTTGTTAAAATTTTAGTACATACAAATTGCCCACTTGAGAATTGACCGTAGCGATGGCTTTGTATTGTCAAATGTCATCGAGTCTCAAAACTTGGAAGTTGGTAAGAGTACACTCACCATTTATCTTGTTGGAATACCAGCTCCATCTTCTTAACTTAGTCAAGTATCAAGCAAGCTAACTCTTTTTTTTTTTTTTTTGGGTGAAGCATTAGAACTTGACTTGACAAACACCAAGTTCAAAATATAACCTGATTTGATAAGATAACTTGAAATTTTGTCAAACAACTTAATTTTGGATCTTAAATTTATTTGAGCAGAGAAATAGTTGAATAAAGGGGTCGAACCAAAATACTCAAGAAAGAGTTATCAAAGAGATTTCATGAGATCTTTATTTTTCGTAAAAATAATTGTGATGAGATCTTACATAATATCCTCTTAATTTTGTATGAAGTATATATTTGGTTAATTCTTAATCCAATAAATACTCCAATTAGAATGAAATCTCGATGAAGGAATCAAAAAGGCATTAAGATCAATCACAGACAAGCTTTATGAATGTTTTACGGTAACCTTAATGAAAGAAGAAGCAAATCTACTTTGTAACCCATTCAGAAACCCCAAACAATCAACAGTTGGACACATTTTCTGATGATTTCACTTAGGAGCAATTTCACTTTGAGGGATGGAATTCTTCCCCTCTTTTTTCCCCCTTTGTCATGGGCACGCGCTGCAGAAAATGAAATATCTCGCTGCGAATAACTTCTTGGAAGAAGAACATAGAGAAATTCTGCTCTCAGTTAACCATGGATGATTAAGTAACTAAAGGCAGACGACGTGGCACTACAGAAGATGGTTTCTTCCTTGAAATAATTTCTTGTATCAACACCTTAAACAAATGTGTTCTCAATCAAATCCCAACATTGTTTCTCATCGCATGCTTTTCTAACAAAAGTCCTCATGTTTCATTTTTATCGTTTTGTGATGCTTTGCTTTTCTTTTGGTTTTGCCCTTTTTTATTTAATGTTTTTTATGCAGGCCTACCCTTCGAATTATGCAAGACCCCAATCTTTGGATTGATACTGCTTCTAAGGTAAACATTCCCAAATACGAGAGTTCTCCTAAGTCGAATTTGATTTAATTATTAGTTAACCTTTGAATGTCTAATCCTTTTGGATGTATCAATGGGTTAATCTTGAATCCTACTAAGGTGAACATTCATAATGGTAAAAATCCTCTAAAGGTAAATGTGAATTGATTATCGCTTAACCTCTGAATATCTAACCCTTTTGGATATATCGATAGGTTAACCTTGAATTCTCCTTAGTTGAACGTCCTCAAATGTGAAAATCCTCCAAAGGGGTATTTGACTTGATTATTGGTTAACCTGTGAATGTCTAATCTTTTGGATACATCAATGGATTAGCCATGAATCCTGCTAAGCTGAACTTCCTCAAAGGTGAATTTTACTTGATTATCGGTTAACCTTTGAATGTCTAACCTTTTTGCGTACATCAACAGGATAATCTTGAATCCTCCTAAGGCTAACGTTCACAAAGGTGAAAATCGTCCAAAGGAGAATTTCCTCCAAAGGCAAATTTGACTTGATTATCAGTTAACCTTTGAATGTCTGACCCTTTTGGATACATAAATGGGTCAACTTTGAATCCTCCTAATGAGATCTGCATCGCCTATGTGACTAATTTGAAGAAGGTTATATTGCACATATCAAGCAACTATAGAACTTTTTTTTTTTCCTTTATGTTGCAGGTTTGTCATTTGAAATGTCAGATGCTTAAAGCTTTGGACTAAATTGATCATTTTCTCTATGACTTTCCACAAGCAATACGTAGGGGTTTTTTTTTCTTGAGTAGGTCCACCTTAAGTGACTTTCCTTATTTTTGTCACCCTTAGATGGCTTGCCCGTGTGAGTCGGCCTAAGGTGACTTTCTCTATTATAAAGATAGAGGTCACATTGTTGTCGGCACCCACTTGAAGGAAGAGGCTTATGTTGCCCTTGATGCTAACTTGAAAGAGGAGGTGGATAACTTTAACAAGGAGGCTCCAGCACCGTTGTCACCAACTTAAAGAAAGAGGCATATGCCACTATTGCCCCTAATTTAAAGGAGCGTTAAGAGTCTGTAAATTAAACAATGCAAGAGTTGACTTAACGCCGTTGAGGGTCACAAGCTTTAATGACTTAAGGCTTATGAGTTTTAATGAATTCAGAATCTACCACTTCAGTGACAATCTAAAGCCTGCTTAGATGATACAAATATTTGCTTAATGACTTCAGAGTGAGCCACTTCAATGATTTAGGGTTCTTGAACTTCGAACACTTAGGATTTTCTTAAACCTTGAAAATTTAGAAGTCTTAAACTTTTGATAACTTGATAGTTTTAAACTTTGATGACTTCGGAGTCTTCATCTTTGAGGATTTAGGAGTCTTGCTTTAGATGAATTTGGAGTCTTTACTTTCGATGACTTTGGCATCTTAAACTTTAAAAACTTGGGAGTCTTTATCTTCGGTGACTTGGAGTCTTTATTTTCGATGACTTGAGAATCTTAAACTTGGGAGACTTAGTTGTCTTTAATTTTAATGACTTGAGAGACTTTGTCTTTGATGACTTGTGAGTCTTACACTTGGAAGACATAAGAGTCTTGATTTTGATGGCTTTTGATTTTGATGACCCAAGGGTCTTTATCTTTGATGATTTATGAGTTGGTCAATTCACTTTGAAGTTTGTAATTTTGTTGAGTTGATAGTCTTTAGGTGACTTAGAAGCCTTTGATTTTGATGGCTCGAGCATCTTGGGGGTGATTGATAGTCTGTGCTAACTTGGGAATCTAGAAGCTTAGACTTGGAAGTTTTAAGAGTAACTTGAGAGTTAAAATTGTTTTGCAACTTAGGAGTCTTTGAAAGTGACTTGAAGTTAACTCGACAGTTTGAAAGTTTCTAGATATGTATTGCAACGTTTGACATAGGAGTTTTCAACTGAGTAGGAAGTTTGCTAACTTAACACTCATTTGAGATTGTCCAAAGCATTTTCAAATACGATCTTGATAGATGATCAATCAAATTCTTTAATGTCTTCTTGATCTAATATGATCTTTCCCTCCCTTGCAAGTTACAGGACTTGTCTCTTGAATGCCTTGCACTTTTCTATAGGATGACTCATGATCCTGTGATACTTATAGTATTCAAGATCATTAGTTCTTCCAGTTTCTTCAAGACGCCTCGACTCTGGCAGTTCTATAAGTCCTTTCTCAAGAAGTTTGTCAAGTATTTTTGGTGCATCAAACTCAGAATAAGAATATTCATTCTTTTTAGAATATCTTAGCATGGAGCTTCCATTTCTTAATGATGTCATTCATTCACCATCATCGAGTTGCCTTCCATAATAGGTGATTATAAGCCCCATATCATAAGCTCATGTTGCTAATTCTTGGAAAGTCTTGGACTTATTTAGCTACATAGTGTGTAAGATATTCTACTCCATTCCTTGAGCACACATCTCAACAACAAAAGGTTCAGACAAGTGATCCTTGCCCTTCAAAGAGAGGGCATGCCAACAATTTATATAATCTATGATTGGCTAGATATCCCATTGCCTAGTGTTAGTCAACTCACTTATGCTGACCATGCAGCGCGTGTTGCAGAAGCTATTCAAGAATTCATTTTTCATTTTTCCCCACCTATCAATGGATTTAGAAGTAAAGTCTGCATACCAGTCAAACGGAATATCTTGAAGAGAACACACGAATTGCATCACTGAGAGGTTCCCACCTGTGCCAGCATTATTGTAAGTCTTGATGAAGTGTGCTATCTATCGCTTCGGGTTCCCTTTGCCATTAAATTGATGAAATTTTGGAGGCTGGAATCCATGAGGCATCTGTAGTGCATCAATTCTTTTCATAGAAGGCTTGCTATAATGATGGATTCTATGAGAACCACCTTTTAGATGGGCCTTTACCGCATTAGCTAGTAAGTTTTTGATTTGCACAATTGACATTGAATTCAAGGTTGAATCATTCTTTGGATTGTGTTCTTCGTCCGACTCCTTGCTGTGATTGGACTCTTTGTCAGAATCTTCACCTCCAGAGTCTTTGTCTGAGGCTTTAGATGACGGCTTTTCCATCTTCTTTTTCAAGCCAGCAATCTGCTTATTTTGATTCTTAATTTAAGCATATTTTCTTCGCTTTCGTTAGAGAGTCTTTCCAGAGTTTCCATTATATTTGTCAATTCTTCCTCCTAGTTAATAGTCTCCGTCATCATGACTGGCATGAAGATAGTGTCAGAGGATTCGACTTCAACTTACGAGGAAAATAAATCCCTTGGAGATGTTGGTGAAGGATCACTACTACCTAGTTATCATCCTCCTCATCGAAAGGTTGGAAGACATTATTAGTGTAGGCTCGACATTCATCCAGTCCATAGGGCAGAGCCTTCCTCATATTGAATACAACAAAAGGTTTTAGCTTGAAATTAGGCAAAAGCAGTTTGACTGACTCCATCAACAGGCAAGTTGGAGCAAAATTTTTGAATTTTGCGTAACTGCATAGTTAGAGTGAGAACTTATTGTTTTGGGGTGATAGAGGCAGCAGCTTTTGGTGATAATCCTAGTCACCACTCCAACGCTTCAATTGCCAGATTCAAAACTAGCCTTTATGGATCCTTTGGATGTGGATATGATAGCTTCCTTCTTCGAAAATTGAAGGATGACATTTTCGGGAGCCATGTCTTCTTCAAAAGAGTGGAGAACTCGTTTGCTTGGAGAAAGAGATGCAAGGCAGAGGTCCCACTAGGCATGCCAAAAATTTTTATACATAAATTTTACATTTAAAACAAATCAAGATAAGAAATATGGACAAATTAGTTTGAATTGATTTCAGAAGTTATGGTTACAATCTCGGTATATTTGTTACAAGCTAACAAATAAAAGTCCTCTGATTCAATCTTCAATATGTATTTGAAAGAGTACCGATCGACTTGAATCTCGATCAAGTTAATGGATTTGACTTTCTTTGAATGAACTACAATGAATTTGATCTTGAGAGAGAGCCTAAGAGGTTTGATCTCAATCGAGAAGAGTTCTCTCTGATCATCGATGGTAGACAGCACGTGCTTTGATTGTACTTATTGTCTTTCTCTAGATAATTAACCCTTTGAGTCTTCAGACTAACTTCAGAGTAAATGAATTTTCGACCCCCGAATAGGAGAGAGTGATGTTCTATTTATAGGGAAACCCTAATAAGGGGTGCAACTTGGTTCTCCTCTTGGGCCATTAACTGAGCCCTTGACTCAATAGTCAATTTAACTTTTGACTTGATAGTCATTTGGTTTATGATTTTGTGGTCGTTGGGCTGCGACTTAGAAGTCATCTTGGCCCATTCATTTAAATAAAATAAATTAATTAAATAAGCTGAACCGAATTAATTAATTTATATTTATTTCTAATGTGGTGCATTTTATTAAAATTTTGGTGTGTAAAATTTTAGTGCCTACACACCGAAAATCAGAAAAATCTAGATGGACCACTAAGCTTATAATTTACAAAGAAATAAAAAAAGCAAAAATAAAAAGCAAGCCAAATACTAAGTAAACCCAATTAAACCCCAAGAACCCCCCAATACCCATGAAAACACCCCAGACCCCCTTTTCTCTTCAGGCCCGAAACAACTCCCTCACCTGCCATTGCTATGTTTCTCTGTGCACTACCCAGCCGTGTGATGCCTTGCTGTCGTCGCTTCACCGAACGCCACTGTCCAATCCCGCTATCCATTTGTCACCATCACCCTCCCCTCTTCATCTCTTCTTGTGTCCTCAACTGGGTGAGAAGGTGGCCCTAGCACCCTTAATTTGTTTTTTATTGTTTAATGATTGAGTTAATATGTAATTTTCTTGGATTTTTGGATGTTCGGAATGGATTGGGACGCTTGGAGGCTTAGGGGTGAGTGAGGTGGTTTAAGGTTTGTGGGTTTGATGGGAATTTAAACATGATTGTGTTGATTTAATGATATTTAGATAAATTTTAATGACAGTTGCATGTAGATAATGAGATACAAATGTATATGATGTGGTTGTGTGGGTATGTGCTATGAGCTTGGTGTCATGTAAGGTTGTGGAGAAGGAGGAAGGAGGAAAAGTATAAACCCTTGAATGTTTTAAAAATTTATGAAATAAGTGTGGAGTTTAATTAACTTACAAGATTGGAATGTAAAATGGGAGACTTTTTGACTAATGATAATAATTTTGGGATTAAAGACAAAAATGAGGGAAGGGGAGAAATGAATTCATTTTAGGAGATTTGGGGGAAAAAAATTGTTGGGTTAATGTGGATTAATGGGCTAGCTTAGAAGTAATAAAATGTTGATTAGCAAAGTTTAAACTAAAGGGATAATTGTAAATGTAGTGTAGCACGAGGGGATGGAAGAATGGAGAGAAGTTTGGCTTTGAAAATCAGTATAATGGATTCTCTCCAATGTCACTGTTGAATTAATTTGAGAGTACAAACGAGCCCAATATGCAACTTTTTGTCAGTTGAAGTATATTTGAGGCATTCCTGAAATTAAGTTTCGCATTTGGACCCAAATCACGCACTTGACATTGTACCTAATCCTAACCTAAATTCATCAATCTAACTCATAATGGCGGCTAATAATGATGTCACTATTAAACAGGTGGTGGTAGTAGTAGTAATAGTAATAACAATAATAATAGTAGTAGTAGTAGTAGTAATAATAATAATAATAATAACCACCATAAAAACAACCATAATAATAGTAATAGTAGTAGTAGTAATAGTAGTGGTAATAATAATAATAATAACGATAATAATAATAATAACAATAATAACAATAATACCAACAACATTGATGATAATGATAATGTTAATACTAACAAGTGTGACAAAAATATTGAAAATAACAAGCTTTTAATGTAACTATAATGATAATGATATTGACGTAGATGTTAACAAAAATGAGGCGAGTTATATCAATACCCTTTTATAACATTAATAATACAAACATCAGCAATATCGAAATGAAGAATACAGACAAAGTGAAATAAAATCAACTTAAGTGAATAGTGATGGTTGTGTTAATAATTGAAAGAAGGATCAAAGGATTTTGAATTACTTATTTAACCGAAAAATTTTCTAACAAACATTTTTATTCATTTGGAGCCGAAATAAGGTTGCGTCTGTTGTCTTAAGCTATAACAAACATTTTTTATTATAAGAGTGATTTCAAAGACCAGTTGTGTATGTTGTCTTTACTCTTCCAAAAGTCACATGTTTCTTAAGTTATAAAAATTCATGTAATGTTTGTGTAATGAATCATTCTACGCAAAGTTTTGTCACCTGAATAAATGCCCCTCATCAATTATAAATCATCAAGGCTCCCGCCCTTTAGTTTATCCATAAGACTGTAGATCAGTCCCCCTTGTCGGTCTGGGAGGTGTGCCCTTATCTCAAGATCGCTTAAGGCGTCAATAGGGGTCCATTTTCAGATAACAACTGGCAAAGTAATTTTGCTCACACATTCTCTCTCTTGTTATCAAACAAAATGTTTTGAAATGCAGTCACCCAATTAAACTGAATGTAAAGTTTATTTTACAGTATAGGGATGTACATACGGAGTTTGGGCTCATTATTTAAACTTTTTTGTGTTTTTTGTTTTGTGTAAGGGATCAGTGACAACCCTGATTGAAGCAAGCCAGAAGGTAGCAAGAAGTAGATGAGGGTTTGCTGTTTTTGTTGATGGTTTACTAGCTAAACGCTTATGGTGATTTAGAGGCTAGCTCTTATGAGAACGGAACAAGTCAATTGTATAAATTTTTGGACAAATGCTCCTTTAAAGTGTTTAGGAATACTTTGCTAAGTTTGTAAGACGTATTACAAATCAATCAATTTGGTGAATATTCTTTCTTATCCCTAAATTTTGGGTTGACTAGATGAATGTAAGAATGTTTTTAATAGATATGTAGTTCCAAGAAGCCTCGTTCCATTAAAGGACGACGATAATGCCTTCAATCGAGGGACTTCCTCTACAATCATAGATAATACATCATTAGACTAATATAATTAGGTAATTAGAAATTGGTCGCGTTACACAAACACTAAATACACCCATGCTTTGAAAGTGAGTTAGAATTTTTGATTTTATTTTTTCCTTTAGGTAGCTTAGTTTGTCTCACTTGAGGAATAGCAAAGTGTAGACGTAGAGGTATTTGTTTGCACCCAACCTAATATTTTATGATACTTGTTATATATTTTGTACTCAAAATAAATGTCAAATTAGGACTTCACATGTCGTTTATTTTATGTTTGTAGATCAACGAGAAAAAATGCGAAAGTGCTCAGGACAAGTATCTAAGCTCATATAGGTCGTAAGCATCTCTACGCAGGCCAAAATTGAGAAACCAAAGTTCAAAACTAAAAACAAAAAAGAAAAATGCATAAACTAATAAAATAATTAAAAAACCAAAAATTCCCTTACCTCCTCCTAAGTGATTTAATTTCCTTCATCCCCTTCTCTTTCTTTTTGGCATAGTAAATGTGTCTCCACCACTAACACTAAGGGCCTATTATATTTCGTGTTTTAGATAGATAAATAGATGTAAGGAGATATAAGGAGCTGTAGGGAGATATAAGGAGCTGTAAGGAGATGTAAGGAGCTGTAAGAAGATAGAAGAAGCTATAAGGAGCTATAAAGATGGATATAAGGAGTTGGTGAATTGTTAAAGAGTTGTATAGTATAATTTTTTTTGCAATGAACGTTTTGGATGAAAAATAATAATATTAAAATAATATACTTATTAAAAATAAACAATTAATTAAGTTAATTACACAACAATAAAATATATTAACCCCCATAAATTTGGAGAACAAAATTTCATCCAAGATTTTTTATATGAATATTAGTTTGATCAAATAAGCAAAGTATAACAAAAAAAAAACTTTTTTGATAAAATTGAATACAACTCTTCAAATAAATTCCTATTTTAAGTGAATAATTTTAAACATGAATAAATGTATGGTCATCTATAATAATATATATTTCATGTCGAAACTCAAATATAATTTACGTCGTTATATTATGTTTTTATGTTTATGTAAATGTTGTGTTCATAAGATATTTATAAATTTTGTATATTGGTAGTATCATTAAAAAAAATATACATATTTCTGTGACTAAAATTAATGAATGCTATAGAAAATTTATGAGATGTGAAAAGATATAAGGAGATGTAAGAAGATGTAAGGAGATGTAAGAATTATATTATGTAAGGAGCTGTAAGGAAATGTAAGAAGGTGTAAGAAAATGTAAACTCTTAGCTAAATTCTAAAAAACACGAAATAGAATAGGTTCTAATACACCACTAGATTAATAATCTTTATCATCCTCACTTTCCTCCATCAACTTCACCAACGTACATCACCCTGTCACCTATCATCATGAAACACCATTCGCACATATCGCCAACATCGTCTTCTGGAATACCATCTTTACCAATTTGGACAACCTCCTTCCATCAGCGCAATCCTCATGCATGATGAATCTTCCAAATTGAATGCCCACTGAAGAAGCGGAGAGGAATCGAGATTGGAGCGCTATAAAAGCTTCAGAAGAGCTACGATGTGGGGGTTAGCCAGGTTTTATGGTAGAATTAGTTTAGGCTTTAGAGTATAGGTCTTAATTTCAATTTTAAATTGCATTTCAATGTTTGCCAACTTCAGATATGTTGCTTTATGTTTAATCAATTTTAGTTCTGGTCAATTTTGTTCTTGATTTGCATTTGCTCTATTTTGAATCGCTCTTTTTTGTCGAGCTTGTTGTCGTCCCCTTGTTCTTCATCTTCTTCTTCGTCTTCTTCTTCTTACCTTGGTTTGGCTGCTATGCTGATCTCCATTTTTATTTTGTCTGATTTGAGTTGTTGTAAGCAAACTTAGAGTCCTCCACTCCCTTTGTTTTTCATTTTGTTCCACTACCAAATCTAATGTCTACTCTCTTTTGGTGCTGCTTTGGTTCCCTATTCTAATTTTAAGACTTTTAATTCATTATTTTCGATCTTTTATTCCTGAATTTTCATTCGTAGTGGCTAGACATGTTTTTTTCTTTTTTTTTTGGGTCTTGCATTGGGTTTTAATTAATTTCACCAATTAATTGTGGAATTTGGGTTGAGGTTAGTCTTGTGAATAAAATGTTAGTATTTTCTTCATGATTTTCTTTTCCATAAACTCGATCTTCCTCTTCTTTCTTCATTCTAATAGTTTTTACTGCTGCTTTGAATTTGGTTGATCTGACAGGCTAATGGTGAATTTTTCATTATTTGGATTTTTTTTTTCAGTGGTTTGTCCTTTTGTTTGCTTCCATTGCTTTTCTCTTACCTCAATTTGTAGATCCTTCGCATCATGCTGGAAAGTTAGGAAGTTACCGAATTGTTATGATTTAGGGTCTGTTCTTTTTGTAGGTAAATAGTACAGGTAAAAAGGTGAAATAGGTTGAAATATGTTGAGGTAGGTTGAAGTAGGTTGAAGTTGGTATTTATTTTTTGAAGCGAGTTGAAATAGGTTGAAATAGGTTGAAGTGGGTTGATGTTGGTTGAAGTGGGTTG
>NCQV01092574.1:3410-13753 GCA_002740545.1 Lophocereus schottii | reverse complement strand
AGTAAGAAGTTAGGAAAGCGTAACGCTTCTAGCCTAGGGGTTGGGGGCGTTACAGTTGTATACCATTCACTTTGCTTTTGAACCAATTTCATTATATTCTTGAAGGGATATCTCCCCTACTTGAATAACTCACCAAAAAATGGACTAGCTTGTTATTGAACATGATATCTAATGTCTCTGACACATCGCAACACAAACTTTGAGCAATAGATGAAGCATCTTTGTCAGCAAATTGAGATTACTACTGAGGAATTCCAATAAAAGTAATCAATTTCTTCAAGAAAACTAGCTATGATAGACTTCTTGTGCGAGAGCATCATATGAGGGTGAAAATTATTAACTATAAACAGGTAGTTAGAAATACTGAGTACCTATCCCCCCTCTCACAGTGCTTCTCATGGCTGGTGAAGTCAAGGGTGCCTGGAGTGGTCATCGGAGGGTAACCTGAGGTCTGGTGGACTTTGGGTCTTAGGGAGCCGCTAGACGTCCCTTTCGCCGGTCGTCTTTGGGTGTTCTCTGGGATCCTCTGCCGTTTTCTTCAGATCTATGTGCCGGTGGAGGGATAAGGTGATTTCCGGTCAGGGAGTTGGATTGGCCGGCAGTTTCTATCGCCGCCAGCAGTTTCTGTCGCGGTTTTCCGATCACTGGCGACTTTTCCAGCCTCCGGAGTCTTGTCGGACTTTCCCCAAACCTCTTTTTCCGGCGCATGATCACCTGTCTGTCCGTTGGCGGTGCTGTTGTCTCCGGCCAGCCACGGGTAAGAGGTTTTTTGCGTAATTCTCCTCGTTTTCTCCTTCCTGGGCAGTGTTAGGTAGCAGTGGCTTTCTTATTTTCGTTTTGTGACTTTCTTCCTCCAGCAACATTGCATTGCCCCATCTCTCTGTCATGTATGCCTCTGTGAGGGTGGAAGGGAACTTCCTGGAAGTGACTGGGGGTGGTGAAGGCCTCTTTCCTTTTAAAGTTACTGAGGCCAGTAGAAGGAAAAGGTCATTTATCCGCTTGAGCTTCCAGGAATTTTGATGGGTGGCAGTGCAAATGTTTTGCCTCTATTTCTCAAAGGGAGAACCATTGTGGTTGAAAACTTTTAGGCGGGGTCAGAGGTGTCTTTTGCTTCAATTGAGAAAGAATAGCAACGGTAGATTCATTGTCCTCTCTTTTGGGTAATGGTGGGCAGGCTAGGATAGTGATATTTCCCGAGGGTGATAAGGCAGAGGACTGGTTTGGTATGACAAAAATTCTTCAGGAGACTTTGATTGAGGGGCATAAGAAGCCATCCCCTCCACCAAGGAATGCTTCTATTCCCTCCAGGTTTCCGGTGAGCACGGATAGGTCTTTTGCTAACGTCATTCGAGGTGATCTGGGTGGCTCCCCTAGTTCACCTTTGATGGGGTGGAAGTGTAGAGATTGTGGTTCATGGGATGTTTGTGCAACTGTGATTGGCGAAGAACATAATGTTAATGGTAATGTGTTGAAGCAGAAGGTCCCCTTCAAGGATAATGTTAATGATGTGTCAGTGTCTCCTTCTAAGAAGAGTGGTTATAAGGAATTATTGGACGCCTCTTCCCCCCGTGTTAATCAATTCCAAGTGTTGAGAGATCTTTTGGTGAACTATCCCTCCTCTGATTGTGAGTGCAGCTCACACTATAGTTCTCCTTGTGCCTCAAGGTTCCCAGAATCACCTCTGAATGTGGTAGAGGAAGAGTTGCATCCTCCAGCTCGTTCACCAGCAACGAGTGTGCTTGTTTACCCTTGCAGGAAGAAGCTTCGAAAGACTAATCTCGCTGTTATTGGGTCAGGCTCTCCTATTATATAGGAGGTGGGAGGGCTTTCTTTGTGTGAGGAACCTCTGCATCAAGCCCACACTCAAGGTTTAGATGGTGCTGCTTTGCCTGGGTCTAGTTATTCAGGGAATGTTAGTGGAGGTCCTGCGTGGGTCTTGGAAAGAATGATCTTTTTTTGTAAGAAAATGGGTCTGGTCATTGAAGGTAGAGAAATGGAGTTGCTCTCTTTTCTTGCATCGCTGGAAGCAAATAGAATGAAAAGTGATCAGTTGGTTGAAGAGAGTATGGGGGATGCACTTGATAGGGATAGGTTGTTTTCGGATGGGGCCATCCATTAATGTACTTGCTTGGAATGTCAAGGGAACCAATTGTCCAAAGAAGCGAGGGGATGTTAAGTGGGTGTGGTGGTACTTCTGCTTGCGATGTTGCCATTCTCCAAGAATCCAAGTTGGAGGTTGTAAGTCGACCGATAGCGATTAGTCTGTGGGGTCGTCGCCCGATTGAGTGGCTTTACTTACCTTCAGTGGGTCGCTCAGGCAGTATTATTGTCATTCGGGATCCTCATGTCTTGGAGTTTGGTGACTCTCGCATTGGATCGTTTTCTATGTGCCGTAGGTTTAAGTCTTTGGAGGCCAATTTTGAGTGGGGCCTGATTGAGATATATGGGCCTAATAACGAATATATGCGACTGGCTTTATTTGAGGAGTTGTCGTTATTTATGTCTTCTTGGGACATCCCATGGTGTTTGGGCGGAGATTTTAACGTCATTAGGTTTCCTGCAGAGAGATCCACAGGTGGTCGGTCGTCTTGGGCAATGAGAAAGTTCTCTAGTTTTATCGATTCCTACAATCTGATCGATCCTCCTCTGGAAGGTGCACGCTTTACTTGGTCTAGCCATGAGGAGGTTCCTCTGTTCTGTTATCTCGCATTGACTGATTTCTCTTCTCCGTTGAGTGGGAAGAGCACTTCCAGGGGGTTCATCAAGTTACTCTTTCGAAAATCACTTCGGATCATTTTCCCATTCTTCCTCGGGTTGGGGAAGTCTCTAGAGGTAGACATCATTTTAAATTCAAGAATGCGTGCCTTGAGGTGGATGGCTTTAGCGACCTTGTCAAATCTGTTTGGGATGAACTGAATGTTACTTGTCCCTCCAATTTTATTTTGGCAAAGAAACTGAACTTTTTGAAGACCAAACTTAAACAGTGCAACCGGGAAGTGTTTGGTCATTTAGAGTTTAAGATGAGTAGTCTGGTGGAAAAAAGTGAAGCTCTTAGATGAGGACCAGCAACAAACTCTCTCATGGGCGGATAGATTTGCAAGATTGGGAGTTAAAAAAGAACTCTCTATGGTGCGAAGATCCATTGATATTTATTGGCGCCAAAGAGTAAAGCAACAGTGGACTGAGGATGGTGATCGAAATATCAAATTTTTCCACTAGGTGGCAAATAGGAGAAGAAAGTTTAATGCTATTCATTAAAATAAAGTGCATGGCGAGCTTTATTGTTGATTCTGCCTCGGTCAATAATGCGATTGTTCACTTCCATGAGAATCTGTATCATGAAGATCAATCATCAAAGATTTTTCTTAATGGTATCGCTTTTGCCTCTATTACTCTTGATGATGCTAGGGATCTTAAAAAAGATTTTACCGAAGTTGAAGTTGTTTGGACTGCCATCTCTGAGTTAGGCAATGACAAAGCTCCAGGGCCAGATGATTTCCATATAGCCTTTTTCCAACATTATTGGTCTATTGTCAAGGGGGAGATTATGGGATTTTTTGCTGATTTTATAGTAAAGGTGTTTCTGAGAAAAGTTTAAATGCTACTTTTTATTACTTTGATTCCGCAAGTGACTGGCGCGGATGATATTAAGTCTTTTAGGCCCATCAGTTTGGTAGGGAGTGTGTATAAGATTCTTGCCAAAGTCCTTGCTTCAAGATTGAGAAAAGTTGTTGGAAACGTTGTGGGTCCCTCGCAGTACGCTTTTGTTCCTGGCCGTCAAATTTTGGATGCTGCTTTGATTGCTAATGAGTGCATTGATTCTTATATTAGATCTGAGACTTCTAGTATCCTATGCAAGCTTGACATTGAGAAAGCTTATGATCATATCTCTTGGAGTTTCCTCTTGGTTATTCTTCAGAAAATGAGCTTTCCTAGCAAATAGCGGAAATGGATCTCTTTTTGTATTTTCACTGTGCGCTTCTGTATATTAATTAATGGTGGAGCATCTGGTTTTTTCTCAAGCTCAAGAGGTCTAAAACAAGGTGACCCGTTGTCGCCTTTATTGTTCATTTTGGTCATAGAGACTCTCAGTAGGTTGGTGATTAAAGCAAGTAAGGAAGGTTTCTTGAATGACTTTCGTATCAACAACCCTCATTCCGAGGGTTTGTTGATATCTCATTTGCTCTTTGCCGACGATACCCTTGTTTTCGCAAGCCGAACAAGAGAAATTTGGGTTACTTAGGGTGCATCCTTCTGCGGTTTGAAGCTATGTGTGGACTAGGGGTCAACCTTTCCAAAAATGCACTCATTCCGATTGGCGACGTGCCTAATGTTCATGTGTTGGCTCGTTTCTTTGGGTGTGGAGTTGATCATCTGCCTTCTTCATATCTTGGTCTTCCTCTTGGTGCTTCTTATAAGAGCATAGCGATTTGGAACCTAGTTGTTGAGAGGTTTCCTAAGAGATTGGCAAGTTGGAAGTCCTAAGCTTTCGTTTAGAGGTGGGCAGACTAACCCTTTTGAAGAACACTTTGTGCAGTCTGCCTATGTACTTCATGTCTTTATTCACCATCCCAGCTAGCATTGCTAATCGGTTAGAAAAAGTCATGAGATATTTTCTTTGGAATTCCAATGATAACGGTAACGGCCTCAATTAGGTCAATTGGAATGAGGTATGTCGTCCTAAACAACAGGGAGGACTTGGCATAAGACCTATTCATGTTATGAACGAAGCTTTGAAGACCAAATGATTGTGGAGGTTTGCAAAGGAGGATGATGCTATATGGAAAAATATGATCAAGGCAAAATATGGGATAGATGAGTTTTGTTGGTGGAGTAAGAAGAGTTCTTATCCTCACGATGTTGGTTGGTGGAAATCTATCTTAGCAGGCCTTAAGCATTTCAAATCTTTAGTGCATTTTGAGGTGAAGGATGGCTCAAGGATGTTATTTTGGCATGATGTTTAGTGTGGAGATCGACCTTTAAAGACTCTCTTTTCCAATCTTTTTAGGATGGCTCGTTTGAAGTATGCCATGGTAAAAGAAGTAGTTTCTTAGAATGGTGATATTAGCCATTGAAATTTGACTTTTGTGAGGAGTCTTAATGATTGGGAAGAGACCAGTATTTGCAATTTGTTAGCCATACTTGCTGGCAAAGCGATTCTGTCCCAAGGTAAGGATGAGATTGTGTGGTCACTAAACTCTAAGGGACTCTTTAGTGTCAAGAGTTTTTCAACACCACCACCACAACACCACCACCCCCTAGTGTGGGTCCCGCTCTTGTGGGATCTGGGGAAATCCAGATGGCTTAACGGTGTTATTTTTAGTGTCAAGAGTTTTTCTTCCACACAATTTGAAGTCGGGGATGGTTGTGATTTTGCTGTTATGTCCATTTGGAAGTCTAAAACTCCCACAAAAGGGTGTTTCTTTACTTGGGCAGCCACCTTAGGTAAGATTCCCACGGATGACATGCTTAAGAGAAGAAATTTTTGAGGTCCAAGTACATGCTCCATGTGTTTGGAGCAGGAAGAAACTGTGGATCATCTCCTTGTACATTGTCGGTGGGTTTCTTCGCTTTGGGATTTATCCCTCTCTCTAATGGGGATTAGTTGAGTTCAACCTTCTAATGTGAGAGATGTAGTAGTGGCTTGGAGGAGAAGGATGCAGAAGAGTTGGGTCATTGGAGTTTGGAACATGGTTCCTTTGCCTATTTGGTGGGCTACTTGGAATGAGAGAAATCGTCGTATTTTTGAGGACAAAGTCTTATCGTTTCAAGATTTCAAGCTCTATTTTTTGAGGTTGTTGTATAGTTAGAGTGTGGGGCTCAGTGGTAACAAAGATTTAAATTTTTTGACTTTTGTCGATTGTATTATGGATTAGAGCGTAAGGGTGTAATGTTTTTGTATTGCCCCTTTTGTACATGGATGGCATCCCCTTAGTGTCAATTTAATATATCTCTCTGATTACTTACCCACAAAAAAAAAAAAAAATGAGTACCTAAACATGCCATTGATAATACCACAAAGATAAGAATTGAAGTTAGCCATACCCGTGGGAATCAAAAGTCTATTAGGGCATGATTGGTTAGAGGCTTCATCCATGTTTCGTGAAGACTTCACAATTACAAAAAAGACTCGTTCCTGAACTCGTCTTCGAGGGTCGATGATTTTGGATGGTGGAGCAAGAAGAGATCATATGCCATGGGTTAGGCTGCCGGAAGTTTATGCTTCGAATCCTTTGTGCATTTTGAGGGGAAGAACGGGTTAGGGGTTGTTTTGGCATGATGTCCGTTGTGGTGATCAACCTCTTAGGGCTGGACTTCTTTGGAACGGCGCGTTTAAAAGTAGCCGCGGTACAAAAAGTGGTTTCATGGAATGACGACATAAGCCATTCGAATTTGACTTTTGTGAGAAGCCTGAAAAATTAGCAAGAGGACAGCATCTGCGATCTAATTGCTAACAGTCTAATTTGCCTCATGCTAATGATGAGATTGTTTGACCTCATGACTCCAAGGAGTCTTTTACCATTAATATTTTTGGTATTACGCATTTTGAAGGCTAGATGCCCTTGATTTTCCTCGCAAACGTGGAAGTCTAAAGCTCCTGTAAAAGCTTACTTCTTAGCTTAGGCTGCCACTGAGGGAAATATGGAGGAAATGATTAAAAGAAGTTTCAGCGGTCCAAGTAGGTGTTCTATGGATTTAGCGGAGGAAAAATCAGTAGAATCTCCTAGCTCATTGCTGTTGTGTCTCTTCGCTTTCACACTTCATCTAATTTCAAAGGTGTATTCGTGGCTTGGAAGTTTAGGATGAAAAAGAGTTGGATTCTTGTAGTCCAGAACATGGTTCCTTTGGACATTCGGTGGGCTACTTGGAAGGAAGAAATTGAATGACTTTTGAAGACAAAGCTATGCCCTTTCAAGAACACAAGTTCTACTTTTTGAATATGTCGTATAGTTGGAGTGTTATGCTTAAAGGTGAAAGAAATTTGAATTTTTGGCATTTGGTTGATTCTATTATGGATTATATAGCATGAGGCTACAATTTTATTTTTTTATTTTTTTTATTTTTGTATTTGCCCCTTTTGTAAATAGGTGACATCCCCTTAGTGTCTTCTTAATACAATTCTTGATTACTCATTAAAAAACAAATGGGATCCAATACCATAATTCAAACCAATCCAGAAAGGCATGAAAGCGTGAAGCCTGAAGATCAAAATTTGGGTGATTCAAGAGTAAAACTGATGCCAAAGCTCCTTTAATGGCACTAGAGCATGCTGTAGGAAATTTCGGGCTCATTGCTGTACTTGAGACACAAGGCTTCCAACTTTATCCAACAGGTCCAAGATCTTCGGAAGATGATGGGGGAGTCAGCAATTGAGTTCCGATCTTTACAGGTTGGCACTGAAGTTCTTTCCTTCTCAGTTCAATTACCATAATCAGGATGGTTCTCATGTGACCATGCCAGGAAGATAGATCAGTGTATACAGACTCTTGCTGTGATACAATCAGAATATTTCAATCCCCTTTTCGGCAATATCCAGAAACCCTGAGTACCAGCAGAGAACATCCCACCAGGCTTTTGCTGTAGATCAGATCTTAACTTCAGATCGGGACAGGTGGGGAAATCCTGAGGCATAGGAGACTTGCAGATTTTCTCGTTGGATTTCTGGTTTTCCTCTTTCCTCAAAAGAAAATCAGACATTTTTTCAGACTTCTCACTGCAAGTTTGCAGTCCAAGAGGGCAGGGGTTGGAATAGTTGCAAATTATCTGGGGCAGCATTTGACAATTTTTCCCTCAAAGACCAAGACTCTTCAGCTTTGCCACTCTGACCACCGACCAGGACTAAAAGGACTGCATAAGATAGCAGCCAGCAAAGCAAGCATGTGCTACAAATGAACCTGGACTTTTGAATTTGTAGATGGGTGCAGACTGTTAGGTTCTTACAGCAACCTGATAGAGATCCAAAACTCTTTGGCAAGTTGGGGACGAGAGAACAGGGAGAAGGACTAGATAGGAGAGTACAGCAAGGGAAGGAATAGCAAAGGATAAAAGAAACAAAGCAATACATAGGGGTAGCCCGGTGCACAAACATCCCGCGTTCACGAAGGGTCCAGGAAAAGGTCCCACCCCAAGGGTTGTATTGTAGGCAGCCTAACCTAACCTTGTCAGTGGCTGATTCCAATGCTTGAACCCGTGACTTTTTTTGGGTGGGGGGAATAAATAATCAAGACATGTATTGAAAAGACACCAAGGAGACACCTATGCAGAAAAGGGGCAAATACAAAAACATTACGCCCGTAAGCTCCCATCCGTAAAAGAATCTACAAAATCCATAAATTCAAAATCTAGTGCCATTAAGCCCAACGCTCTTACCATACAACATTCTAAAAAGGCCATTATAAATAGATGGTACTCCCTAGGTTATTATTGTGATTGATGATCGAAATTGATTCTCAATCATAATAATAACCTATGGAGCACTGGAGTAGCATCTCTTTACAATAGCCTTAACAATTAAATAATTTAAATCCTATTAGGAAACTACCTAAAAAAAATACTAAACTGAATAGAAGTAATGAATACTGCATTACAACCCCCCCCCCAAAAAAAAACCCAAAAACAAAAAAAGAAAAAAATTGCAGCAGTGCACACGAAAAAGTCTAAGCAGATGAATTTGCATCAATTATAGAAGCAACTTTTTGTTTCATGGTTAAGCTTACTTTTGCATCCCCAAATTGTACAATAAACTTAATTTGCATCAATTATAGAAGCAACTTTTTGTTTCATGGTTAAGCTTACTTTTGCATCCCCAAATTGTACAATAAACTTACAGGTCCACAGCCAGAGAGATAAAAATCAAGCATCTTAAGAAAATGAAAAGAAACATATCAGAGGTTCAGAGAGGAAAGCATACATGCTTTATTATGTCTTCACGCAAAATTCGGGCCTTGTGCTCAAGCTCCACCTACAAGGCAAGCAAGATCAGTCACAGCTCTGTGGTGTTTTCATTCATACATTCACTAGCATTTGAAATACATGTTGGAGATGTCAACTTGAGAGAGAAGGTGAGAAACTAGCAAATAATAATGTCATATGGCCATGAGAGGATACATACTAGTACTATATGAGTGAGCTTTGGTATAGACATACAAATAAAAGATGTGAACAGTGGCGAACTAGACAGCAGCATCACTTATTTTCAATTAGATCACCCCACCCCAGAAAAACAGAACCTTCTTCCTCTTAGTGTAGATGAAGGAAAAATTTAGCAATAACTTTCATGTATAACCGGACATCTAGTCTAGGACAAGAGCCCTCAAAGAGAGAAAACCAGATGCAAGGTACAACCATTGCCCTTTTGAGTCATTGATCCAGAGTTAGACAACAAAAATGACGAAAGCACAACCATACTCCAAATGCAACTGGAAGAACCCCTTCTCTACATTAGTTTTGAAGGTGCACACAGAGGCTCAAAGGTCCTGAGAGCTAAAGTGTGAAAACCCAGGCCCAAGCACACGTATCATGGTTGTAAGTTGAATATTTCTGCTAGAAAGTACGAATTGATGGTTAATTCTTTTAGCACCCTAATTTTGTTAGTAGCTCATATTTTATTTAGCAGAAAAACTATGCAGACAACTCAGGTTATGGGGCAATTGTATTGCTGTTGATTTCATTCCTTTTTTTAAAAAAAAAAAAAAAGCTGCAGAAGATTCTGTACAATCTACAATGTCAGATGAAGGCTTTCAAGCAATTTGCTGAGGCTTCAGGCATGACAATCAATCTGCTTAAGTCACAGGTCACTAGGGTCAATAATGACACTCAAGCATAGCATATAGAAGATCACTAACTTCCAAAGGGTAAATTCCCTTCCAGTCAGATACCTGCGAATTCCGATTACAACAGGGAGGCTGGCTTCATCAAACTGGGAGACACTAGTTGATAAGATCACTGCTAGGATTAAAAGCTGGGGAAGCAAACATTTATCATATGCTGGAAGAATAACGATGGTGAACAGTTTTGACATGTGTTTATGGATTTGAGGCATCAAACTTTGTGGTACATCATGAAGTTATCCAAAAACTGGAGACCGTTTTTATGGAGGTCGACTGAGCACCATACAAGGTTTGGCAAACTGTCTGTGAATTTAAAAGCAAAGGAGGCCTGGGGTTTAATCCAGCCCACATTGCAAAGCATATCTTGGCAATGGAACATAAGGAAGACACTCCATGAGAAGATGAATGCACTCTTATTATTTAAAGAAGCAGCATCTGATTTTTTTTTATTTTTTTTTGTGGATAAGTAATCAAGAGATGTATTGATAAGACCACCAAGGGGACGTCACCCAC
>NCQV01092560.1:0-13754 GCA_002740545.1 Lophocereus schottii | reverse complement strand
GCAACTCATAGGTGTCCATAGGGGATGCCAAAATACATCTACAAGGGTCAAATACTGTGGCAAAAGGCTTAAAATCCTGTAAAACACATCAAACAGCTATACCCAAGCATAAATCGAGAATAGGAGTGTAAATAATAACATTAAGCACATAATTCTCCTAAAAATGAGGCCAAATAGCCCCAGAATAATGTATGCATTATGTACTTATCGTTAATTATAACGTAACGACACAAATGAACAAAATATAGACAAGCTAAAATCCTAATAATTTGCAGAATGACTGATACTCAGGTTCCTAAGTTCGATGGTAACTATTTTTATTACCTTTTTAAAACTAATGGTGGGGTACCTTATGTTTTGTGACAACCAATTTCTAGGTCCTTTTTCTTATTATTTTAGTTCTTGAACTTTTGGAAATTACAAAAAGACCCCTGGATTGGGTGAACAATGCAAATAGGCTATTTTAAGGATCTAAATCGGAAATATGCTTGTTTTTAATGACTAAACTTCTTATAATGACTTTACTGCTACTAGTTATCACAATCTACTACTTATATCTCAAATATTATAACTTCTGCGCTTATAGGCCCACCATGCTTAGCAAAATAATTAAAACTTAATTAGAGAGTTTCGGCCATTACCTGAACTTGGTTGGCGTTGGACCTTGGTATTCCTCTAGCTGTCAGTTTGCCGAGATTGCTAATATCAACCACACCTTCCTCAAGTCAGGCAGAGCATGGATCTGTTTTGTTTTCTACCTTGTACCGTAGTCAGTAATCAAGGATAATGGAACTTTAATCAAGAAATTATAATATTTAAAATATAAGGTTCAATTGAATAGTGTTCCCTATCGGGAAACTTCTTTTATTGAAAGCTTGAAAGTGAAAACTACTAAGATCATTGGAGATGCTTGCTCATAGAGAAATAGAGAATCCCGACTTATCTTGTGTTCAAAATGCTTAAATGATCGTGTCCCTTTTTAGCACTCAGCCTCTCCTATTATAAAGGGTTAGGGGTACATAGGATGCCCTATTGGCTACAACACACATTGATTTTACTCATGGCTACAATGGACTGCTTTATTTTACAGGCCTATTACTTGTTAAAATAATACAATAATGGTGCAACCACTTTTCAGAGTCTTTTAATCATGAGCGGACTAGTTATCATTATTGAGATTCTGCATGCCTTTATCCCCAATAATATCTTTTAGACCATCATTATCTAGATAATTATCAAATTCTTCATAAAATTAAAGATGCTCTTGATCCTATTTCTCAAATAATTCAAGAAGATATTTCTTTTCTTTTTCTAATAAGAACTTTCCAGCTCTAACATCAAAGAAATAATCAAAAACACCTACTGAAATCGCTCCCTCTACCTTTATATATTCGTTAAACTCATTATGATAAGCGAAAGTAGTATTGCTGCAATGCATTAGTGTTTTTCATCGTTCATTTAATCTCCAATTTCTATTGATAAATGTTGAAAAATTCAATGGCTCTTGCTAAAGCAGGATCAGTGACTAATTCTCGTTGTTCTAGATTCCATTCTTATTATCAATCATCGAGGTCGTCGAAATCAACTATCTAAATACAATAATGAGCCGGTTTGGCTTTTCTATTTTCATACTCGATTAGTGCATAATGTACGTCTAATATAGACATTTATTATTATTGTTGGATCATCAGGAGATATAAGAATCCAATAGATCCTTTTTAACATGCATTGTTGAAATTTAGTTAGTGTTAAGAAAAATGGGAACTTTGGATCTGAAAATTCCATAAAGTAAACTACCATCCCATATTCTCATACTTTAATGACAGGGTCATTTGAAGAGATTGAATTTGTTGGGAAAATAACGCCACCAACTCCAGATTTACTAAAAAAGTAGGTTATTGTAATCCAAGACTGCTAAATATCATAGGGACAATGATGATAATAGTCGATGCGGCTGCATATCGCTCATTGAGCCATTTTTGCTGGACATAAGAACTTATTTTTTCTTAGATATCATAGGGACATCTTAGGTAGTTTATTTGTACCTCTAGAAGGGAAAACCTTTGGGCTATTAGGTAGGCAGAAGATAGTAGATCAAAATGTGATCTACTTTTTGTATGGAATTCCAAATTATCAATAAGGACTTTACTAGAAGGAGAAACTCGTTCTAGTAGTAATGGCATTTCATTATGGATTGTCTCCTTTTCTGGCAGGAGTTCTCCTCTAATGATCACCATTGACGAGTTCTCGAGTTAAACTATCTACTAGAGAGTTTTTCGATCCTTGTATATGTTCAATAGAGAAGGAAAACTAGTTAAACCATAATTTCCAACATAGGAGTTGCCCTTATGCTTGTATATTTGATAAATTCTTTTTCATAAAACCAAGTATTTATTTGCAATCAGTTCGAATAAGAAAAGGTTTTGGGGCTAAAAGGATTAAGAACTTTTTAATTCCCTTTATGACTGCAAGGATTTCTTTTTTCATCATGGGATAGTTACATTCTGTCATGTTAAAACTTTCACCGTAGTATTTGTAGAGTTTTTCTCCTTCTTTCATTTTGAGTACCGCACTTTAGTGCTCATTACTAGCATCTTTCTCAAGAATTAAATGTCTCCTTCATTAGAAAAATTGAGAACATGAAGATTTTTGCACATCTTTTTGAATTTCTAAACAATCTTTAAAGCATTAGGGGTCTATGTCCAACTTACTTCTTTCTTGAGTTTTTGTTGCAATAGCTTTCTTAGTTTAGCTAAATCTTTAATGAAATCTGAAGTATAGGTAAGGCATTCAAGAAACCTTTCTAGTTGCTTGCTATCTTCAATTTTTTCGAAAAATTTTCTATTTTTTCTAAAATATGCTTTTGCAAGATGATTTGTCCAGCTTTTATCTCTAAGCCTAAGAACTGAATTTCTTATTTTGCATAAATGTACTTGTTCTTACCAAGTGTAATACTAGGATCAACGCATCTTTATGTGATAGATAATACATCATCTTTATGCTGTTCTATGGTGTTGGGAAAGAAAGGTTATCATCAATGTAAATTAAACAAAAATGACTAAGATCTTTAACAATGTTATCCATTCTTCTCTGGAATATTTGAGGTGCATTTTTTAAGACCAAATAACATTAGTATCCATTCATACTGTCCTTGTGGGGCACTAAATGCAGTTAAAGGAATCCTTTCCTCATTCATTTTTATCTGCCAATATCTGCTTTTGCAATCCATTTTCGATAACTAAGAGGTTTCTTGAATTCTATTGAAAATGACTGTTTTGTATCGAATGGAATAGCCATCAAAGATAGTATTATCATTAAGCTTCTTATAATTGATTACCATTCCTGCCTTTTCTCTTTTTCCTTCAGCATGATTTCTTACCATGAAAGCGGGATTGTTGTGAGGACTCTTGCTATTCCCTATTAATCCTTTTTTCAGAAGTTCTTTGATTTGTTTATCAAATTCTTGAATGTCTTGGTGTGTATACACCATTTTTTAACTCTAATAGTAGTATTGGGATTCAACAGAGTGATTTCAGCAAATATTTTATCTTTATCCCAAAATTTTAGTGGATTATCAGAGTAGAGTTCTTTTTACAATTGCTCTTATTTTTCAGCAATTTGCTCCTCAATAGATAACTCAAGTAGTGAGATTGTCAGTGCTTTTCTCACGTTGTGCAAACATTTCCTTCTCAACACATCAGCTGCGTATAAATTCAATTTTTTGATGAGTGTAAGCCTTGCTCAATTTTTCAATAGGAACTAAGTGGCCATTGATTGTAAATATTATTTGATTTATGGTATATGTGTATAGAGAATATAGTCTCTGAAAATTATATCCAATAATCATGTTGTGAGGTGGTTAATCAGTAGCCCATGGAACTTGTATAATGCATTTTACTCCTCCTACTTCTATGGATAAGCCTTCTATGACTTCATTGTGACTCATAATGCCATTATCCGCTATCCTTACTTATGAGGGAGTTTTGGCTCTCTTCCACATAAATTCTGGAAATAATACTCTTTTTTCCAAAGCATACAGAATAACCACTATCTACGTTGGCACACAACTCATACTTATTATATCCCTCTAAGTATACGTTTATGGGGATACAAATACTATTAGGATTTGTATTGGTGACTTTATAGCATATTTCCATAGTTATATTTTTTATTAATTCATCCTCATAGATTGGTTCATTAGTAGTTCTTTTTTTATACCCAATGACCTTTCTATCAAGACTCATACTTTGATCAACATTGCAATTTACAGGTTCAAAACTCATTCTACTAATTTCACTGGTCATGCTAATTGTATCATCTTCTTTAAGCTCTTTTTTAGCCAATGAAGATCCTTCTCCCTGTTGTGATCTTGTACTCATGCTTCTTAACAATTGGGGTTTAATGGTTATTTTACCATATTATTAATGTTTATCCCATTTTTCTAGTCGGATTTTGTAGGGTTGGCAAATGTAGAAATCCACGACCGATCAATTTTTATCTCCTAAGGATTAGATTTAATCCTCTGAATTTTTTGTAAAGGGGTAGGACTTTCAAACTTTTCTGCTTCTGTCATTGTTACCTTAGTCTTTGGATCTATGCTATTACCTAGTTTGTAGATTATTTTCCAAAATGTCCTTAAGGGTATCCTTCTCTCTTCATGTCCATCCCAACTATTTTCGTTTTAAGGGATATGAAATTTTTAGCAAATTTATCTTTTAGACTCACATAATATTCAGGTTGACAACTGAATCACACTGAACCATTACATAAATTGGTCTTTATCGCTATGATAATTTGATTATTAAATTTGGTATGCCTAATGTCACAGAGCAAAGCATAAACGTCAATATCTTTGCCATAGTATTGTAATAGAGTTTTTTGAACTTTGACACTTCCAATATGGGTATACCAATATTTTCTGCCCTTGTTATGCTGAAGGATGTTTAATCAATTAATGAGGTTAACTTCTCACGCATCATACTCACGGTCTTTGATCTCTAGATCTCTTCCATCATTTCACACACATGTTTGCTTTTAAATTGAATGATAGATTTTTTTTATAGATCATGCCTTTCTGAATTATAGGAAGGATCCAATTTCCTTTGACTTTCTTATGATCATTGTGTACAACAAACTCTTCTCCTTGTAGGTCACCAAGGCTAACCGAATTACTTTTCATCATATGACTAGTTTCTTCATAATCACTTTCTTCTGTCAATATAATTTTAACAAACGCTTTGTTGTTATATAGGGCTAGATCTAATGCCTCATCTTCACTAAGCTCAACATAATTTAGGATTCCTAGGGTTTCAATCATCTTATAATTATTCCTATTTTTGCATTCATTAGCATAATATCCTAGTTCTCCACAGGTCAAGAATTTGCAGTTGTTTTTCCCTGCAGGATAATAAGCTGCTTTCCTAAAAAATTTTCGTTTTTTAGGGCTTGGTTTGTTATAATACTTTCTTCTATATTTCTCTCCCCTTTGCTTATTTAAGCTCTTTTCTTATAAAATTTCCTTTTTCTTCTCCTTTTAGGTTTTTTTCCCCTTGGTGTGGTGAATCCTAGCAGTTAGGAATTGCTTCTTAATTTTGTTTTGCTTTTAGATATCTAGACACTGATCATTGACCCATTTTCTTAAATAAGATATTCTTCAATCAAACGTATCAATGACATCTACTCTTTCAAGCCATGTAATATGTTTTTCATTAATTATGAAATTTATTGGATATGAAAATTTGTCATAGAACATACCAAGAATGGTTTCATTATGGCCAATTTTGTAACAATATTGACTAAATTCACCAATATAATTTTTCAGATATCTCATATCTCATACTTCTATATTGTTAATCTTTCTTTTCCACTCTCTTAATTTTTCTTCAGAATCAAGTTTAGCTACGATGTAACACCCGCGTTCCCTATTTTATGTTAAGCTAATTGTATTGCCGTTTTTAACGTTATAAAATCATATTATTATTAACTATATAAATTAAATTATTACAGATGTGCTTATGTGAACGATAATTTTATTAAAAAGAATATTATTGTTCCTATTAATATTATTATTATTATTGGTTTTGAAATATTTGATGATTTTTAGTAAGCGTTAATAAAGGTTATTAATGCATGCTAAATCGAATAGAAACCCGAATACAATTAGGGTGTAAACCTTAGGGGTAGTTTGATGTGTATTAAATTGAACCTTGATGTACTTGGGAACGAATGATCGATGAAAGATCGTGTTATCAATTTAAGTTTAGAGTTCGGGATACGAATTAGACTAGCGGTACCAATTTGAGTAAGCTTGGAACCAAAAAAAGGGGGGATGAGGGCATTCTAGTAAAATCACACCAGGCCCCCTTTTCTTCCTCCTCTTGCGACCCCCCCGGAGTTCACCTCTCTCTCTCTTCTCCTTCTTTCTCAAACGCTGCCCCCTCCATAACCATAGCCATGGAAGCTCGAAAAACCTCTCGAATTTGCCTCACCCAACACCAAGTTCCTCGAATTTCACCTTTTCTAACAACTAACAAACCCTCTACTACGAATTTGGGTAAAAATTCGAAGCCTTCGCCACATTTTGGGTTGAATTGGTGGTGATTCGAAGCTCCAAATGAGTGATGAAGCTCGGCCACGCAACCCAGTCTTTAGCCACTCCAATTTCTCCATAAATTAGGGTTGAATTCTTAGCACAAGGATCTCGTACAATTTCAAGTCAGTAAGTGAGCATTTGGGGTGAATTTGGGGTCCGAATTGCATGGATTAGGCATGAAATAGGGTCTGTGTGCATAGGTTTGGACAAAGCAGTAGAGGAAGGTCGAATTCGTGGTTTTTAAGCATCCAAATCGAATCCCAAAAGTCCCTAAACTGGGCCCCCTAGCTTGGAATCGAGTTGAGGGTTCATTTCCTCCTAAATTAGTACTGTTTTCAATGAATTTAACTAAATTTCATTAGTGCATATCGATTTTGAGTTTAGTAATCAGTTTGGGTGAAATTAGAATCGATATTGAGAAATTATAAGCATGGTGCTGATTTTGGGATAATTATATGTTGATTTGTTGCATGGTTGTATAGACCAGTTAGTTGAAGATTTCTAGAATAACCATAATGTTGACATAGGACTGTTGTAACATAAATTAGTTATGCTTAAACTCCATTTTGGAGGTTAAGGATGCCAGCCGGATGATTTAAGGCATTTGTAGGGTAGGCTGAGTTCTATTTAAATGTCATTGCTAAATCAGAATGGTTATGTTCAAATTCCGTTTATGGTAACTCGTATGAATGTTGCATTTGTTTATGATGGTTTCATATACTGTTGAATCGCTTATGGTACTATTGGCCTAGGCTCGATAGTTGGTTGGTTTGATGTGAAATTATTGAGAGATTTAAGGCTCTTGTGGTCGATGTCATGTGAGGAAGGAGACTATATTGTGATTTACCACAATCAAGTGGACTGCGAGGCTATATGTGGTTTATTGGGTAGATTCTGCCAAGTTAAGTTAAGAAAAGTTATAAATGTGTTACGTGTGACCCCCTTCCCTCTTAAAATTGTTAAATGATGCTATGTGAATGATTTACGAACTTAATAACCTTTAAACGGGTCGTTAAAAGCATATTTTCACCATTTTAAATGTTTCTAAAGGTTCACCAATTACCTGTTAGTTTGTAAGATATTTGTGGCCTAAAATGATCCTAAATCGTCGAACTAATCAGTAAATGACCCAACTGAATAGTCGATAGGTTGAGAAAGTTTAAAAGCGAAGTAAAAGTGAGTTTAAAAATGGTTTGGGGCTTTGGTTTGTTTATGTCTCCTTCTTTAAGTTTAAAAGGGATTGAAACGAAGTCGAAAAGGGCAACTGAAGTAGTTTTATTATGAAACTTAGTTTGAGCTATATGCTAGCTAGGTACTTGAAGTTTTGAATGAATTTCGAATTGCGAGTTAGCAAGTTCACAACGATTTTAAAAGTTATTCAAGTTGAAAATGAACGAACCATAAGCAATAGCAGGATTATGGGCTATTTTGCTAGATAAGCATATATATGAATAAGTATAAGTACGCATGTGCGTAAGTAATTATGTTCATGCTTATGTATACGTAGAGGAGCTACTCTAGAAACTTTAAACTTAAATCTAAGATCCAGGGATGGTGGCTTAGTGTCCTGCCTAGCTTAACATAAGCTATGTTAAGATGACTCAGGGATGGGGGTTTGAATCTCGCCTGAGGTATAACTACGTAAGTTATTTCTCAGCATAGCATGATGTCTGTCCGGATAGGCGTATGTTGCCACTCGAGTTTGGCTGACTCGGGATGGCAGTACTAAAGTACCGCTAAGAGTCTAGTCTCCTCAGTTATGTGATTAAATTGTTATGTATGTTTCTTTTAATAAAAGATGATATGAGGCCAAGGGTATTTTCCTGATGAATAAGAAAAGTAGTTGGCATTTCGCCATTTTAAGTATTTTAAAAAAAAGAAAGATTTTAAGGGCCATTAAGAGGCTAGTTCTAATAAGATTTGGAAAGCTCATAAGGATCATTAGAGGACCAATACGAAAGAGATTTCTTTTTAAAAGAACATGTGCCTTAAGAGGCCAAGTAAAGTGTTTTCGGGGAAAAGAAAGATTTGAATGAGATTTTAAGTAAAGTGTGACCGTTATCCTTATAATGCATCGAGCATTTAAGCTTTCAAATGTATATATCATATGAAAGAAAGTTCCATGCATTATCCTTGTTGCTTGTTTATGTGCCTAAATGCTTGTTAGTTACGAAGTTTGGCCATTAATGGCCTAGAGACAAGTTCGAGGGGCTAGTATGAAATTTATGGCTGATAATCCTTCGTTAGGGGACATAATTGCCTAATATGATTGTAATATGCAAATGCATGATAGGTGGCTATTATTAGTATTATTACCTGCAACTGTTTTGGTTTTAAGAAGTCCGATAATACTCACTGAGCATTTGGTTGCTTATCCCATTACTCTTTTCCCTTTTCTCAGGTTTTCATTGTGACAGGTAGAA
Source organism: Lophocereus schottii (assembly GCA_002740545.1). Taxonomy (NCBI): domain Eukaryota; kingdom Viridiplantae; phylum Streptophyta; class Magnoliopsida; order Caryophyllales; family Cactaceae; genus Lophocereus; species Lophocereus schottii. Next base: position 4,739 of record NCQV01092560.1, on the reverse strand, counting down.
GTCAATTTACATGTGCCAAGTGGAATATCTCCCTGCCTAAAAAGGTGTCATGTGTGCCATATAGAAGAAGACTTACGAATTAACGATGTAATGTAATGTATCGCTGAAGTTGTAACTGTATGTAAACAAAGCACTCTAGTTCACGTAATACATATTGATTATGAGTCGCTGTGTATGTCCATGTGAGCCAACCATCTGATTAGCCAGTTGTCTTTTTGGCTGTGTTCGTGCCAAAAATGCATTATTTTTATGATACTTTTATACCTCATTTATGCTTTTTATAACTGTTATTTTTAGGTTTTTATTTGATTTTATTTTGTTCTGTAGGTATCGAATGAATGTGGAAAAAAAGCGGGAAAATGATAAAAAAATGCCGAAAATGAAGATTTGGGCCGAATTGACTCAAACCCGATCCGAATTACTAGGCCCAACCTCTTCTTTAACCCAAAAGAAAAAGAAAAAATAAAGAAAAGGAAAGCCTAACATCTACCCAGCCCCCACGTGCTAAGCACATGATTTATCCCTTCCTCCCCTTAATTCACTCTCTCTCCTCTCGGTCTGCAGGACCCGAACTCGACCCCACCCTCATCATCTCATCTTCATCCTCTCTCCTTCTTCAACCACCATCTCTCTCTCCCCTAAACCAAAATCGCCATCAGCATCAAGCACCACCAGCATCACCATCAACGCTCCTCACATCGCCAGCTTGCATCATCTTCACCATCCACGTGTGCCAGATCAACGATTGAGAGGAAGAAGGTTGAGTGTAAATCGAGCTAGCAGCGCATTCGAGGGGTTACAGGGACAACAACCTAGGGTTTAGGTTAGGTTTAGTTTAAGCTTTAGGTTTAGCTTTAATTTCATTTTCGTTTCTATCATGCAAAATTTAGGGTTTGTTTCGGTTTAGCATTTCGATTTTAGATTTGTTTTCAGCCTTCAATTTATTGTAATTAGGCTTTGAATTGCTGAATTCGAATTGTCATTTATGAGCTTCAGTCATGCAACATTTTTAGGGCTAGTTTTGAGTAATTTCGAAATTTCCTCCCTCCCCTGTTCTTCGTTGGAGCATCAGTAATGGAAAGACTGCCATTGTTGGTAAGCTTTGAAGCTCGGTTCTGATTCTCTGGGCCATGAATGGTCGAATTCAAACCTTCCTCTATTCTGGTTCGCATCGTTGCTCTGTTCCTCTGTTTCAGTTCTCAATTTCGTCCTGATAGCTCAGTTTTCTTTTGTTGATTTGGTAGTTTGGTTGATTTGATAATGTTATGATTTTAGTTGAGTTGAATTAGTTGATTTTAGTATTTTGGTTGATTTAGCTGATTTAATTGATTTTAGTAGTTTAGTTGATTTAGTTGATTTAGTTGATTACACTTAGTAGGGTGGTTGATGTGATTAGATAGTTTGTTGTTCGGTTGCTCATTTTCTTCCCTGTAGCCCTCTTTTGGGTTTAAAAACTGGAAGGTTTTGATGCGACTATACAATTAATTATGTTTGACTTTTATTCTTGGCTGTGAGTTTGAGAGTTTTAGTTCTGTCTAAATGAAGTAAATTGGTTCGGTTGTTACTTTGTTTTAATTCAAGAGTTAGTTTTCGTTGCTCAATCGATGCTTTCGTTTGATGCACTTAAACCATTCCCCAAACCTTCTTAGTTGGACAGCATTGTTTTCCCGTTGTGGCTCTGTCTGCTGTTCATAATCTTTAGTTGATGGATTGTGCAGTATATTTGATCCCTGAATTGTGCTGGTATTGATTACGTTTATTTTTAGACTACTTCGATTTACTACATTTAGATCCTATTAGAGTTAGAGCATAGTTAGGGATTATTTAGAATTTCGTTTGTTTATAATCCATATTTTACTTGTTTATTGTTTAATTAGCTTAGGATGTCGCTAGAGCAGTTTAAACTCGTGCCAAGTGACCTTAATCTCTTCCATCGTCCCTATAAAGACGACCCTCAAGTACTACGAGGGTAGTCGTACACTTGTTGCACTTCATTTTACACTCAAATTTAATCGAACAAGTTTTTGGCGCCATTGTCGGGGATGACGGCATGCGATTAGGTCATATTTTTATTTTTTTAGCCACTTTCTTATTGGTTGCATATGTTGTGTCTTACTTTGTTTATTTCATTATTAATTGTTGCTTAGTTTGGTCATTTCTTGAAAATTCCCAAAATCCCAAAAAAAAAAGAAATTAGAAAAGCCTGAAATCTAAAAAATTAGAAAACTTGAAAACCACAAAAATATTGAAAATTTTAAAAAACCTCAAAAACAAAGTGACAAGTTTATGTTTCCCTCAGGTTGAGCACTTTTCTTTTTCTTAGTTTCGTTCTGATTAGTTGCTTATACTTTAACTTACTTTGTTTATTCATTATTAGTTGTGATTTATTTAGTTTATTTCTTGGGAAAATTCAAAAACCCATAAAAATTTAGAAAAGCTTGAAAACCCCTAAAAATCAAAAAATTTTTAAAAAACTTTAAAAACAAAATGCCGATTTTCCATTTCTCGCAAAATGAGCATGAACTTTTTTGGAGTTATCTTTCAAGGCTTGATGATTATCGTGCTCAACTGAATCATAATTTTGAAAAATGGAAATTTGTGAAGTTATTGATGTGGGTCTAAATGTTGAGTCGAGGTGCTATGTTGAATCAATTTGTTCTGAAGCTTTAATAAACTTATTAGCTAAAACTTAAGATGAAGTTTGGAATTTCTTTGAAAAACTAGCTTGGGAAACCTATGCGTTTGAACAAGATAACGATACTTTTCGATACCCAACTCATGGCGAGTCTGTTGTTCCTGCTAATCCTTCTCATGAGGACTACTTTATAGATTCAAATGACCCATATTGCTATTATATATGTTTTATGCAATTATTGTGAATCTTCTGATCATGATACTCATACTTGTCCTTTTCGTACTTATGTTGATGCTAATGTGCAAGTTTTGAAAAGAAGATTAATGAAATGACTGATCAAATGGTAGAGACCATGAAAGTGAGAATTACTACATGTTCTCAACGTTTCAATCAAAGTAGGGAGACTTATAGTGAGATTGATTCTAGTTTAGGATTTCTGAAACTTGACATTAGCCTCTATGCTGATTTTGAACGCTCTTATTCTGCCAGGACTGACTTGAATGAAGACATGTATCTACCTAGTTTAGATCAAGAGGGTGACTTTTCTATGTCTCTATCACCTGACCTTGCATCCCGCACTAGCTCTACTAAGGGCATCACTGATGATGTCCTAGTTTCTGCCAACCCACCACCACTTTGAACAACTTTTGTGAGTTTGAGGTGGGTGAACAATACTTTTAGTGAGTTAGATATAAGAATCACACTTGAAGTTGAGCCTCGTGATTTAGATGAGTCACAAGAAGCTATTTCACAGGAGTTATGCGATGAGGTAACCGAACCCACTATTGTGGACTTTGACGATGATATTCTTTATGCAGAATATGAATCTTTTCATGTGGGTTTGATGTTACTGAAGGTCTTAATATGGGTTTTCATGTTGAATATGAATCATTCTCTTTTGATCCTATCATTCTCGACCTTCTATTTAAATTAGATGATGAACTTCTGTATGTAGAATATGAATCTTTTTCTTGTGAGTTTGTTATCCATGGAAGTTCTGATAATAGTTTTTGTGCTGATTATGAGTCCTTCTCTTTTGACTTCATCGAACGGACTTCCTTTTTGAATATTGCAAGTCTGAATTTGTTGAGTATGAGATCACTGCCACTATGAATTTTGCTTTATACTAGACTCATGTCGGACTTAACAGACTTGTGAACTGTGCTCCCACTATTTTGCCTAAACTGTTCGTTCATGCTAATATAGTTTCTAGGCCAATGACCTCAATATTGGCTCGTTTTTAGTTTTTTTTTTCTTTCTGATGGGGCTCAACTATTTGATAAGTTGAAGTGGGCCCTTACTTGTGCTTTATTAGCTAGGTGGATGTACTCTTTCTGGCTTCAACTCACTGCTTTTCACTGTTTCTATGTGATTAAGAGTTGGGCTTTTTTGTTTGATAAGCTGCTATATGCTTTAACAAGTTTTGATTTGAGTAGCATTATTCAGCTTAATGTGGAGTGGTTGATGCTCCATAGGCCTCTAACTAAGTAGATTTCAAGAGGTATAGCTTAGGTATACTTTTGCACCTAAACTGGTATGCTCCGTCCACCCTTCTTGTCCGTTTCTTTTCTTTTCTTTCTTTGCGTACTTAGTTGTGGATAATTAGGACTGTGAATTGTGATGGGTGATCAATCTTAGGGAGCAATTTGGGATTTGTTGAGCCGTGTGAGCTATGATCACCCTTGATTGTGTTATTATTTTGTGAATACTTGTTAGTTGTGAATATTTAGGATTGTCGATGTGTATGTTCTAGTTTCATTATTTGGTTTCCTTGAATTTGTGAAGCTATGGGAGAGGGTGATTGAGAGAAGGTTACGAGAGGAGGTAGAGATTTCAGAGAACCAATTTGGTTTCATGCCGGGCAGGTCGACCACTTAGGCGATCCATCTCCTCAGAGGGCTCATGGGCTTGTTCAGGGATAAAAAGGCGGATCTCCATATGGTGTTTATTGACCTAGAGAAAGCGTATGATCGAGTTCCAAGGGAGGTATTGTGGAGGTGTTTGGAAGGAAAAAGGGTGTCGCCCGCGTACATCCGGGTAATTAAGGATATGTACGAGGGAGGGCGGATGCGTGTTAGGACACTGGGAGGGGTCTCAAATGACT
>NCQV01092558.1:6389-20789 GCA_002740545.1 Lophocereus schottii | reverse complement strand
TCTCATTTACCCTTTTAACTTGTGAGTTCCTAGCACCAAACTACTGAGTGTTTTAGGCTATTAAATTAAATAGATTTCTAGCATCAGCTGGGATTTTATTAACCAGAGCCCCCCAACTAGCAGCATCAACCATATTACGGTCCATAAAGAGTAAACCCTCATAAAAATATTGAATCAATAGTTGTTCAGTTATTTGATGTTGGGGACAACTAGCACATAAATTATTAAATCTTTCCCAATACTCACAAAAGGTTTCCCCATTCAGTTGTTTGATTCCACATATTTCTTTCCTAATAGATCCAATACGGCATGTAGGAAAAAACTTTTTTAGAAACGATTTATACAATGCAGTCCATGTAGAAAAAGATCCAGCAGACATATAATATAACCAGTCCTTAGTATTACTAGCAAAGAAAAGGGAAAGACCCTTAGTCTAATTTGATCCTCAGGAATTCCTTCAGGCACCATAGCAGAGCAGGTAATAAGGAATTCACTAATGTGTCTATAGGGATCATCTCCAGCTAATCCATAAAACTTAGGTAATATATTAATAAATCCTGAGTTTAATTTAAAAGGCTTATCTAAAACAGTATAAGTAATGGACATTAGTTAGGTTTCTAAGTTAGGAGCAGCAAGTTCTCGAAGAGTAGACATGGTTATCTCTTTAACTCTAAAACTTACTGGGTCAGGCTGACCCTATTTGTTTTTAGCTTTCAATGGTTGCTCCTTATCCTCTCCAATGTCCTTACCACTCCTTAATTTCACGCACTACAAGAAGTCCTGCAAATAAAATAGAATACTATAGTTAAAACAAAGCAATGAAAGGAGTAAAATTAAATAGAAGTAAACTAGCAATTTAATTTTCTTTCTCCGACAACGGCGCCAAAATTTGTAAAAATTGTCGTTGAGCTACAAATTTAACTACTACTTTGATTTATAAATAACTTTTATGGCATAGGAAAGTAGAGATCGATCCCACGAGGAAAGATTATGTCAAAAGGCTAGTTTAATTATAGATGGTTTTACTACTCTAATTTATTATTTCTATTCTTTGTAATTCTAAAATAAATCAAATTGAATCAATAAAAATTTGGAAACATGCCCAATTTTACTGTTAAATAGTCTAGATTTAATTCTGGAAATAAAATAGCAAATAACTATCCGAAATAACTTAGAAAAATAAAAACAGAATTATAACTAAATCGCCAATTAAAAATCAAAACAGCAAATAATAAACAGAAAATAAATATTAAAAATGTCAAACAGTAACCTAAAATATTATTCTTTAGGTGTATAAGCTTACAACTCCTCAATTGTATCCAAATAATTTCACAAAAATAAAATTAAAAAACTACCATAGAATATCAATGCAGAATATTAAATCTGAAATTAGAAATAAAATAATCTACATAAATATAAATGCAAAAATAATCAAGACAATTACCCTAATTCTAGGACACAATATTTCTGGACTTAACAATACCTAATAATTGTGAATTATCAATTAAAATCGAAATCTTCAGAATTAATAACCTAAAAATCTGCACATATCCAATTCACAAAATAATTCTGAAAAATTGTCAAATAAGTTCTGAAAATTATGGAATTAAATATAGGCATACTAGGACACTATATGAACTCTAGGAACTATTAAAAATCAAAAAAGAACAAAACTAACTATTTTTAGTCTAATTTCTAACAAATTGATAATTAAATAATAAAACTGAATATAAATCAATCTAAAATTATAACCACTCCAAAAAGCAAAATATAAACTATATAAAATTACCTAGACACTCCTAAAAGACTATACTTTTTGGGGAGGGTCGATTGAAATTATATTGAAGCTAATAAAAATAGAACAAAAAATAACAAACTAACCAAATCAACTCTAAGCAACAAATAATGACCAAAAGTTGTTAAATTTATGAAGGATACTTAGTATAATCTCAATCCATCATACAAGTTAATATTTATCATTAACACAAGTTAATTTCATTCATGAGTTAAAATGTAGAAGATATCTATCAGTGGTTCTTCACTGTTTTTCCTTAGATTATAGTTTAATTAGGGCCAACCCTAATGTAAACCCTACTAATTTGATAACCTTTACACCAGTGCAAAAGTTTAATCAAACTAGAGCATTAAGAATTAGAAAAACATCATTTAACACTTTGTAACCAATTTACCAGCAAATCGATTTAACAAAGATCTAAAGCGATTACCTAATTAAAAGAGATGGGTTTGAACCATCCATGATTAATTAATGTGATACCTAAGCATAAAAGACTATAACTTCTACATATTATAGTCTTCTAAACTATCAATCAAAATTGTATTAAACTAACTAGCATGTATTCTAATTAATTTAACACGAATATCATAAACGATAAATGCTAATCGCTATAGAATCATAAATATGAATCAACTAGGCAATACAGCATAAAACTGGTTTCAAAATAGTAAATTTAGCATGACTTCAAGAAGATTATGCTAAGTAAAAAGGAATTACTCACTCATATTAAAAATAAAATCACAAAATTCATTCAAATAATTCATATTTAACAATAAACTTAAACAAATAAAAGAAATTAAAGTGAGAAAACAATAAAAAAAAAGAAAAGGCTACTTGGTAAGGAGGAAGGAGTTTCCGTGAGGGTGTGATTGCCGTGGTGAGATAGGACACTGATGATGATGATGAAAGATGATGATTATAGTGATGCGCAGTAAGGAGATGAAGAAGTGATGATGGGCGTGAGATTGAGGATGGAGCTGGTGATGATTTACGTTGACGACAAAGAAGAGGTGATGCGAGGAGGTGATGCGGCTGTGGTGATTATGGAGAGGGATGATGATGGGTGTTAGGTGAGATGGAAGAAGGGTTAGGTGTGAGGAGGTTAATGGTTATGGGTGATGGTGATGATGATATATATTAGGAGGAAAGGAGGGGTGTGATTAGGGTTAGTAATTAGAGTTTCCTTCTTCTTTTCTTCCTTGAACTTCTTGTCCCTCAAGACTTCTAACTCTTCTCCAACTCTTGAAATCCTAGTTCTGACAATATCTTCATTTTTATTATTTTTGGACCGTCTTCTGCCCGAGCATGTAAAACCCGAGCCTTAATGACTCGTCTTCTCCTTTTTATTAAAACAATACCTAACCTGAAAAACATATGAAAATAACGTAAATTAGATGCAATAATGTGTAAAATATAATTAAAATAATTAATAAAACGATGCATGATTTTTGACTTAACACCTAAAGTCTTGGAAATATTGGTTCTGGAGGCAATCATCCCATGGAGCTCATTATGGTGCTCTTGAACAAAGCCCCAGAGTGAGGCATGCTCAGTTTCTACATAAGCTCGTAGAGAAGCTTGCCCCTCTTGAATTGACTAAAGGGTAGCATGTAGGTTGGGATAATCATAAGAGAAGGATTGTTGGGATAAACAAGAAGCCCTAGGGTGCGTAGGTGGAGGAGGTGGGGCAGGTCGTGCTAACTCTTCATCACCGGGTAAAAAGTAGAGATTAGTCTGGTTCAGGAGAGAGGTGCAATCAACATTTGGGAGACACATAAGCCAGTTCCTAGGATAAATCCAACAAATACACCCACCATCAACCTTACAAAATTTCATTTGTTCAAAAGCGGCCAAGAACCGGCGACTCTATCATCAACTCCAACGAACCTAGCAATGAGGTAATAGGGTCCCCAATAACAATCTTATATACAGAACTAGTGGCTACACTATACAATTGATTAACCCAGAATGACCTGGGGTCAATCCGATTATCTTCAAGCATGCTATACAAAAATATGGTTCAGACATGCGAGGCACATTTAAACTATCGTCCCTGGAAAACTAAATATACTATTAAAGACACTTAAATTAAGTTCATTGAACTTCCTAGAATAACAACAACACCACCACCTTCCAGTGTGGGTCCCTCACAGGGTTTGGGGAGATCCAGATGTAGGCAATCTTACCTCTACCGGTATCTCTGCCCCTAGAAAGGTTGATTCCCGCAAAATAAGATTTTGTGAAAACATTTTACAGAAGAAGGATTTTATGAAAACATTTTATGGAGAGAAACTACAGATAAAGAGTAGGAAATGTACTAAGTCCTACTAAATCAGGTGGTAATAACTATGTACACATAAGTACAACTTATCAGAGGAAGGTAGTATACCTTAACAAATAGAGGTAGGCAAATAATGTCTCTTCTCAGATGCATGTACTACATGCATAAAAACAAGACATATAAAAAAACCACAAGCAAACCTACCCTACAGCAACCGAGAGATAACTATGAGGCTAACTCTATGAGATCTAAGATCTTAATCCTATCTCGCCATAGCCTGCTATCCCGAGCCTTGTCCCCCATCAAGCCTATAACTTTTAAGTCCTCTCTAATAATCTCAGTCAAACTCTTCTTTAGTCGTTCCCTCCCTTTTTTAGTTTCAGAGATGTTAATCCTCTCACATCTCCTCACTAGAGCGTCCACGCTCCTTGTTTTGATATGGCTAAACTATTTAAGTCTTGTTTCTCTCATCTTATCTTCGTTGGATGCCACTTTAACTAAGTCTTTAATTACTCCATTACTAATTCTATCCATTTTTATATAACGATACATCTATCTAATCATCCTTATCTAGGCTATCGTTAACCTTTGAACCTATGTATCTTTTTTATAGGCCAACAATCCGATCCATATAACAGGGCAGGTCTAACTACCATACATTAAACTTTACCTTTAAATTCTACAGGAATCTTCTTATCACATAGCACATCTGAATCATACTTTCACTTTTACTAACCCACTTTTATCCACTGGTTAATATCTTCGTCAATATCCCCTTTCTGTTGAATGCTTAAGCCTAGATATTTAAACTTCTCAACCTTTGGTATCGTCATCCCATCAATGGTGACTTCTACCTTCACATCTTCCCTTCCATAAAAACAGCAATGTAGGTATTCAGTTTACTCTAAAGCCTCTTGAATCTATTGTGTGTCTCTATCGCTCCAACTTGCCATTCACTCCCTCCCTGGTCTCAATAATAAGAATGATGTCATCTGCGAATAACATGCACCACGGTAACTCATCTTCAATCCCTTTTGTAAGTTCATCCATAACTATAATGAAAAGAAAAGGGCTTAAAGCGGAACCCTAATGTATGCCCATTCCAACATAGAAGTCATTAGAAATCCCTCCTGGCCTCCTAACACTCATCCTACCTCACTCGCACATACCTTAATAACTCGAATATACACAGGTGGCACTCCTTTCTTTTCTAAGCATTTCCATAACACTTCATGCGGAAATCAATCATATGCTTTTTCTTGGAGTTCCCATGAGCCCTCCAAGGACGTAAATTGCCTCTGTGGTCAACCTGCCAGGCATAAAACCAAATTGGTTCCCTGATATCAAAATATCCTTCTGCAACCTTCTCCTAATCACCCTTTTTCATAACTTCATAGTGTGACTGAGCAACTTTATACCCCTATAATTATCACAATCCTGAATATCTCCTTTGTTCTTGTACAATGCAATGATTATACTAAACCTCCATTCTCTAAGTATATTAGCAGTCCTAAAAATAACATTGAAAAGCTCAACTAGCCACTTCAATCCGTATTCACCCAAACACTTTTACACTTCCACCGGTATCTGATATGGTCCCTCTACCTTTCCGTTGGTCATCTTCTTTAGGGTCTCTTTAATATCGTCCTTACTGATATGTTCACACTACTCTCTATTTCCCCAATTCAAAAATCTTCCATTACTTCACTATTGAGGAGTTTGGAAAAGTACCTTTGCCATCTCTCCTTGATTTCTGAGTCCTTAGAGAGAACCTTACTATTTTCATCTTTGATGCACCTCATGATACCTAAATCCCTTGTTCTTCTTTCCTTAGGCCTCGCCAGTTTAAATACTTCCTTCTCACCTTTCTTGGTCTCTAATTTTTGGTATAACCTATCATAAACCATGCTCTTAGCTGCAATAACAACTTTCTTGGCTACCTGTTTTGCTAGCTTATATCTAACTCTACTAATCTCTTTCTCTTTATTTGTTCCACTATTTATGAAAGCAGCATATGCTTCTTTTTTCTCCCTGACTTTCTCCTTTGCCTCCTTGTTCCACCACCAAGTCCCCTTCATTTTGCTGCCACCTCTCCTAGATGTACTTAGGATTTCCTTAGCTGACCTTCGTATACATTCTGCCATCACCTCCTACCCTTATTTGCATCCTTTACCTGCCTTCAAGCTCCTTCTTCAATAATCCTCTCTGCTAACTTCATAGCATTCTTCTTAGTACGATTCCACTACTTAACTCTAGGTTCCCCAGCACTCCTCTTTTTTCATTTAAAACATTTGAGCTCCACATCTAACGCTAGTAACCTATGTTAAGTTTGTAAATACTCACTTGTATCCCTTTACAATCCTTACATAGCCCCCTATTACTTGCCCTAATCAGGAAGTAATCCATTTGAGTCTTTATAGAACCACTCTTAAAGGTCACCAAGTGGCCTTCCTTCTTCTTGAAAAAGGAGTTTGCCACCAACAATTCATCAATAACTGTAAAGTCCAGGACAGAAACTCCACCATTGTTTCTCGCCCCATAACCGAAACCTCCGCGAGCCATACGCGTCTTGATGTCATAAGGCGCATCATAGAACTTCCTATTAAGATAAAATGAAATGTTGCCCTCTTGACATCGAGGGCCACTTGTGACCTCAACATGCGATGTGCTTAAGAATTCAAGGGTGAGGTCCCAAGAAGTGTTGTCCCTAGTTTAATATCATCCAACGATCCCAAACGATTCAACACATCCTCATCATAATATCGAGTAGCTACTACTAGTTTACTACTCAAAGCATTATATCTTGTAATGTGTTCAGGATTAGTTAAACCAAGGGAGTGTGGAATGTTACCTCGGTTTCTCATAATGGTCGATGTTCAGGAGCTTTGGGGTGCTGTTTGTGGGGCTTGACTGGAAGTCCCATCTTCTTGTGCGGTTCTTAGCTCCTCCTTTGGTACCATAGCGGTGTAATGTGGATGGGGAAAAAACTTAAAAAATCAAACTAAAAGAAAATGAGTAGAAAAATGCTAGAAAATGAAAAATTTGAGAAAAGGGAAGTAAATGGTGAGAGAATATAGAAGGAAAAAAGGAAATTGGAGGAGTAGAAATGAAAAATGGAGTTGTGAAAGTTGTGTGTATGGAGATGGGGCAAATGGGATAGAAATAAGGCTTGAAAATGAAAAATAAAGGGAGATGTAGCGTTAAGGTGAAGAAAGTAGGTGAAAGGGGAAGAAATTTGATGGATTTTGGTGAAAAATTGAAGGTTTTAAGTGAAGTGGTTATAGAGGCTTTAGAATGAGAAGAGTCTGTTTGGAGAGAGAGAGAAAGAGAGAGAGAGAAAGAGAGAGAGAGAGAGAGTCGAGTTTGAGGAAGAAGATGAAAAAATAGAGGTGAAAGGGGCCTTGAAAATCCTTGACCATGAATGCGAGGCTTACCACTAACCATAGCGGTGGTCACGAGGTGCCTGTGGAGGTTTTAAAAAACCTCTTGTTATGCTTTTTCTTATAGTTTTATTAATTTGTAGTGGAGGTTCTAAAAACATAAAATTCAATAAAAAAGGGTTCACAAAAAGAAAAAAGAAAAACAAGCACTTAGGTTGCCTCCTAAGAAGGGCTCATTTAAGGTCGGGAGCTCGACCTTTCTTTTATTCTGGTTCGGGTTCCATGAGAGTGTGGGATCGGAGTTCCCCACAACATATGCATCATTTTGTTCACGAACCATAAAATTGAAGCCTTTTAACTGAAGGTACCACCTCAGATACTCAGGTTGGAGGTCCTTCTTCATCATCAAATTATGCCAAAGCATACCATTAGCATATAAAACAAGTCGATAGCTGGTTCCATCACACAGACGACAATCATCATATTCAATCCCAAGATCAAAATCCGAAGCGACTCCTTCTATAGTAGGTAAAGAAAGAACTACTTGGGCGAACTTGCAATAATCACTCATGGAAGACTTATTAGAAGCATAGGTCTAAACCCCGGGTATGCTCGGTGGCGTAGAGCAGCAAACTCCACCTTAACATTACCCTGGTCAAGATCCTCAGTCAAAATCCAATCAAAATCAAAAGGGCCAAGACAACTCTAAGCATCCTACATCTCAATTTCAGGAGAAAGGGAAGTACATTAGATAGGAAAGAATTGGGAGAAATAATTTTCTCGTTTATAAAACAAAATGTAGCATCCCCCTACTTCAAATGTTATCCATCCCCCTTTTACATCAATAGTGTAACCTGATGTTGCCAAAAAGGGTCTTCTAAGAATAATTTGGACATCATCAGTCTCAGTCACGTCAGCAATGATAAAATCTTCTAGCACCTAAAAATCTCCTATTTTTAGGGGCACATCCTTCAACGTACCTGAAGGTTGTGTTTTAGAACCATCTGCTAATTAAAGTAAAAGGGGTGTTGGTTGCAATGGTCCCAAATGAAGCTTATGGAACATAGAGTAGGGCATCAAACTGACACTTGCACCAAGGTCACATAGTACTATTTCAATCTTCACCTTCCTATAACATAGGGAATAGAAAACTACCTAGGTCAAGAAGCTTAGGGGGAATGACTTTGGGAATCTTGAAGTTGTCATTTTCTCTAAAGTCATAGGCGTAGCCATGATCACCTCTCTACCGTCCTCAAGTATTATGTCCTTAAGATCCTTTACCTCTCCTTTCAAGGGTAAACACAGTTACATTGCTCATGGGGGTTAGACTCAGGTTTACTAGGCAGTCTACCCGGATGTGTAGATGTAGATGTAGCTTGTTGAACTATTTAAGCTTCTAACATCTTATTGTGAATAGTAAGCACATCAACATTAGAGGTCAATTGCTTAATGTACTCATCTTACTTTTGTTGTGCCAAAAGAATATGCTCTATCATAGAGTCTAAGTTGCATTTTTGATATGCTTGTTAAGGATATGATGGTCTTTGAAATTCAAGGGGTGGTGTAAAATTCATTTGGGGCATGAGTAGGGTATTAGACTTATGGGTGATTTCTCCAACTAGAATTATGCGCTAGAGAAGGATCATTTGTTGGTCTAGGGTGATAATTGTTCACATAGTTGACCTAATCACTTACATCTTAGGCAAAAGGACTACCCACTTGATAATGCACAGTCAAATCATCAAGTGACCCACATATATCACATAATGGGCAAGGGGTACTTAAACTAACAAAATTAAGATTCAAGCGCTCTTATTTTTTAGACATAGCATCAACTTTAAAAGAAAGCATAGAAATAGTATCTAATTCTAGCTTAGCTCCAACCCGCTTGGGTTCTCTTAGACGATCGATGGAAATTATTAAGGGCCATCTTTTCTATAAGATTATATGCTTCATCTTCAGTTTTGTTCACAAGAGTACCTCCTACTGCCGCATCAATCGTGACCTCAATGGCAGAGTAAGTCCACTATAGAATGTTTACACAATCATTCATCTTTAAAGACCATGGTGAGGGCATAATCAGATAATGTCCTTGAATCACTTCTAGACTTCATAGAGCATCTTATCTTCCTTTTGAGAGAAAGCAGAGATTTGATTCCGTAGGCTTACCATCTTACTTGGATGAAAGAACTTAGCAAGAGTGACATTTGTATGCTCGTCCCATGTCGTTATGCATCCTAGAGGCAATGTGAAGCCACTCCCTTTCCTTATACCTATGCGAAAAGGGAAATAAGCACAAGTGGATGGCATCAGTAGAAACTTCATTGAACTTTAACGTGTCACACACCTCTAAAAAGGTTGAAAGGTGTAAGTTTGGATCTTCTAATGGGGTGCATCTAAAGTGGGTTGCTATACCATTGATATAAGGGCTGGTTTGAGCTTAAAATTGTTCGCTTCTACGGTTAGCCGAATGATGCTCGAGGAAATGCACTGGACTCTCGGGGTAACAAAATCCCAGAGTGTTCTTCTTTGGTTACCTCATATTTTTGCCATCGATGAAGAAACTGCTTGAGCCTTCAATCTTTGCTCTTCTACCCTTAATTTCTTCCTCATAGAGCAGGAAGTCCTTTTGATTTCTGGATCGATTTCAAACAAAAAGGGACTTCACATATAAAGGACAAATCTATAAAATTAGCAAAAAAACTACCAATACAAATAAAAAATATAAAGAAAAAGAAAAAAATAACAAAATGTTTAGTCAATTTCTAAGGGCTCACTCAATATCCTCAAATTTGTTCCCCTGAAACGGAGCCGAAAGCCTGGCCTAATCCCCACAAGCGCATGGTTGTTATAGTTTAGTAAAGATATTGGTTCCCACGGAGACCAATCATAATCCATTGAGTTTTGTCTTATAAAAGTGGTAAGCAAGCAAATTTCAATAGAGAGTTTGAATGACACTATAACTTCATTGGAAAATTCAATCTATTTAAAACATCTAAGATTTGTTTCATCTTGTAAAGATGTGGATCAATGAAGTACGTGATTGAAAGAGGTGCAATACTTGGCTAAACTAAACTAACTAGTTATCATTCTCTCAAATGTCCTTATTTAGTCTAAGTTATAAATTTTGGATGGCTAAAGATCCTCTTAACAAGCGAGTCTCTCCCAAGTATTGATAAGTCAAATCCTATCTTGTCAATTAAATAACAAGTTTCACCTTTTAGTCCCTCACTTAACTATCTGGAGTTAGCAAATGAGCTTAGCCAAAATTCAATTACAACAATTTCATACACAAGATAGAATTCAACCAATCCCAATCAAGAACAAGTACAACTAAATAAAGATGAGAGACTCCAATATCAATACTTGGCTAACAATCCTTGGATTGAGAAAACTACTCACACATGTTTAAATTAACAATAACTAAACAGAGTTTGAGAAAGAAAACTTGGCACAATTAGAGATCCTCCAGGGGTTTCCCAACTTCGCAAGGACTCCAAAACAGTAAGCACTTCTTTAACATTTATACTCCAAAACTACTATAAATATAAACTAAACTTAGAAAAATGGAAATAAATAGAAAAAGTAGAGAGTAAGAGTTCTCTTTTCCGCTGTGTCTCTCCTAGTTTGCGGTGAAATAGCCTTATTTAAAGAAGAATGCGATCAACCCCAGCCACATGATGAAGGAAATGAATAGCCTTAGAGTTATGGCTCACCACAGACCGTGGCCTTCACCACGGATCATCCGTAGTGAGCTCTGTCTTGGTACTCTTCTGGTCTTTCTTCTTTCCATGCGTATAGTGATGTGGGGGTCTTTGTAGAAAGTCAAGCTACATTCATTTATGGTTATATTTGGGCTAAAATGGTCTAAAAACCTATAAAATATAGAATAGAATCATATCCTAGCATAAAATTGAAAAAGTAGTACATAATATAGCATAAAACACATAATTCTCACCAAAAAATGATACAAAATAACCTCAAAATAGAGTGCATTTTAAGGACTATCACTCGTGATCCTCCTGATTGCCTTCCAGTGTGC
Organism: Lophocereus schottii; assembly: GCA_002740545.1. NCBI lineage: Eukaryota > Viridiplantae > Streptophyta > Magnoliopsida > Caryophyllales > Cactaceae > Lophocereus > Lophocereus schottii. The sequence continues at coordinate 9,291 of NCQV01092558.1, read as the reverse complement.
CAGTCCTGGGTCAAACTGATATCTACTAACTAGGCCAATGGCAAAACAAATATTTGGCCTAGTGCATAATATGGCATACATTAAGCTGCCAACTGGACCGGCGTAAGGGATTCTACTCATTTGTGCTTTCTCTTCTAGGGTCTTTGGACTCATTCTATTGCTCAAGGCTTCGCTTTTAATGATAAGAGTATCCACAGGCCTATAGCTCAGCATGTTGAACCATTCAAGAACCTTTTTAAGTTAATTCTCCTGAGAAAGAGATAATAATTTCTTTAAACGATTTCTCGAAATCTTTACTCTGAGGATATACGCTGCTTTGTTCATGTCTTTCATCTCAAAGTTAGATGATAACTAGGTCTTTACCTCATTAATAAGCTATATATCATTTCTAGCTATCCATATGTCATCAATACATAATGACATAATTACAAAGTTAGCTTTGAACCTCTTGGTGTAGACGCACTGATCGTTATCGATCATTGTAAAACCACTACATGTGACCACACTGTGAAAGCAAATATATCAGTGCCTTGAAAATTGTTTTAGGCCATACATGGACTTTAGAACTTTACAAACCTTGCATTCTTGGCCTTTTTGGACGAAACCTCCAGGTTTTTCCATTAAAATTATTCATTTAATTCTACACTGAGAAAGGTAGTTTTTACATCCATTTGATGCAATTCTAAGTCCAAACTAGAAACTATAGCAAGAATTAGGTGAATAGAGGCAAACCGTACAACAGGGGAAAAAGTCTCTTTATAGTCCTTTGCAACTAGTCAGGGCTTATGCCTCTTAACTGTGCCATCAGCCTTGCATTTGAGTTTGAGAACCCATTTGTTCCTAATAGCTTTGTGCCCCTCTAGAAGATCAACTAGTTCCTGCACTTTGTTAAGCTTCAGTGACTCCTTCTCATCTTCCATTGCCTTGATTCATCTATCCCTTGAAGTGGTGGAAATAGATTCTTTTACATTTCTTGGCTCATTTTCCTCTTGTAGGAGTGCCCCGAAGAGTTCTCCTACCTCATTGTAAAAACAACGGTGAGGAACACTTCTATGGTTACTTCGTTATAGTTGAGGTTCATTAAATCTCATATCGTTCCCATGTGGATCGATTTTACTCCACTTGAACTAGGATTGATAAGCTCGCTGCCACTTGCAACAAGATTAGGATTACTTTTATTCGCATCTAATGATGGAGGGGGGTTTTGATGACGAACCAAATCATCATAAGTTACAATGCTCCCACTCGAATGAAGTGATCCCAATAGGCCGGTGTCCTCAAGTTCAAATACAGAGACGTCTTAGCCTATCTCGCCCTTCCTTGGAAATTCATTTTACAGGAATGTGACATCTCTTGATTCAAATTCAGTTATGATCCCACTTTCCTACAGTCCAATGAACACGTATCTTTTCGATGTCATAGTATTTAATAAAGATACACTTCTTCTCTCTCGGTCCCAATTTGTCATATTTGTGAGAGGGATCACGTACATAGGCTGTACAAACCCAAGGTCTTAAAACACTAAGGTTGGGCTTTCTACTAGCCCATAACTCATATGGAGTGGTTGCAACTAGTTTCGTAGGCACACGGTTAAGAACATATGTTGCAGTCATAAAAGCATGCCCCTAATAGGAGATAGGTAATTGAGCTTGCGCCATCATCAATCTTACCATCTCAAGGAGTGTTCTATTTGTTTTCTCCAGAACACCATTTTGTTATGGAGTATTTGGAATAGTTAATTGATGTGTTATTCCCTTTTCATCATAATATTCATTAAATAAAGTCGATAGATATTCTTTACCTCGATTGGTTCCAAAGGCCTTAACCTTTTTGTCTAACTGATTTTCTACGAAGTTCACATATTTCTTGAAGCAAGTCATTGCCTCAGATTTATGCGAGATCAAGTAGACATGGCCGAAATAAGTGAAATCATCAATGAAACTGATGAAATAAGAAGCTCCGTGCCTTTTTTGCACATTCATTAGACCACAAATGTCTGACTGAATCAACTGCAATGGAAGTTCGATCTGGTAGCCTTTCTAAATGGTTTTCTTGTTGATTTCCTTGCTAGGATGCTCACAAATGGGCAACCTAACTTGCTCAATATGTGCCAGCAAACCTTCTTCTGCAAGCCTTTGAATACAACTTTGGCTAATGTGGCCTAATCTAGCATACCAAATATTCACATTAGTCTCATAATTATGTAAAGAGGTAAACTAGGAAAAACTAACATTCGGATTAAAGGATCCAACATTGAAATCCATAACAATTAAACCATCTCTAACAAAACCAGAACTAAGATATGTTATTTCCAAAAACAACAGAGTGTCAGTGTCATGAAAATGTCAATTAAAACCTAAACATAATAAAACTAACACAGAAATAATATTCCGGCGAATGTTAGAAACAAACAAGACATCATGCAGGATAAGGTCTCGGCCACTGCATATGATTAGCTTGCATGTTTTCACTCCTTTGACAACAATCTTGGTGTTGTTTCCCATATATATCCAAATCAACCCTCATGGCACCCGTTGGAAGTCCAGAAAAGCTTCACGATCCCTTGTTATATGGTTTGTGGCTCCTAAATCCACAATCTATATGGGATTAGTTTCAAAAATAAAGACAAAACCAACAACATTAAAGTCACTCGCATGAGCATAGTAAAGCATCTTCTTAGACTTAGTGTAATCACAAGCATAGTGACCCATTTGGGTACAATTGAAGCGCTTTACTTTTGCTAGATTCATTCTTTTTCCATGCTTTTTATCACTTTGTTGGTCATACTTGGGCTTCCCTTGGTTCTCACGCTTACAACAATTCCTCTAGTTGGAGGTTGATACATGCACTTCTACACCTGTCATTTTAGCAGCCTCTTGCCAATCTTCTACTAACTCAAGAT